>NAGG01000349.1:0-29895 GCA_003031705.1 Calonectria naviculata
ATTAATATAATTCTTATTATTCTTATTTATTATTCTTAAATAAATTATATTATATACAGACTTTAGTAATTAAAATTTTAGATATTTTTTTAATTAGAGTAAAATAACTAGTTTTTATTATATTAAACCCGATTGGTAATTGCTGCCTACTCTCAGGAAACCGATCGAGCTTACGTCTTGCTTTTTTAACTAGATATAAACAGAAAATACTTGAATTGAATTGTGTATTGTATTATCTGAATACTGTTCCAAGTTGGAGCATACTGCTACTTCTTTGTCTGCTTTTCCTCGTCTAAACTTGAATGATACAAATCTTAGTTTACATTTCTGCCTCTTACATTTCAGCAATTGACCAAAAAATTAAATTGGGATAATAGGGCACCACTTGATAATTATGCTAACTTTACCGTTCTCTGCAAAATAACTGTTTTATTCTCCTACTGGTTACTATATGATTAACTTGCTACTGCTGCATGAAGCTCCTCCTCAAATTAGAAGTCATCGTGAGATGACTAAGATAAAATTCACAGACTGGATTCACAAGGGCAGTTTCAATAAAAAGTGCAACTTTGAACTCATGTATTCCTGTATAACTTAACTAAGCTATCAACCAATTGCGCCGTCCTGTCGGCCCCTGATTCCACCCCTCAACGCTGTCCTGGGCCACTGTCGAAGCCCCTCCATTCCATATTGAATAGCGTTGGAAATCATGTTTAATAATCCTGTTGTTAGTATCTCATTTCGATATCAATGCTGGGGTCTTCGCGAAGAAATGCAAAAAAGTATCGAGTGCCAATTGTCGTAGTTTGACACTCCACGTTTTCCATCAACGGCGTCAAAGGTCTTTTGAAGAGTTCGTTGAGAAATGTGAAATTGGCCATTATCCGTGTGTTTTGTCGTAGATATCATCATAAACGTGTCGTTTTTCGTTTGTCGTTTGTGTCGTTTTTTGTCGTTAGTCTTGAGTTGTTGAAGGCGTCGCCTGGGTTTTTTTCGGATTCACATCATCGTGAGCCAAGAGAGAACATTGAAGAGTAACTCCCCAGATTCAATGTGACCAGGGAAGGGAACAAAAAGACCCTGGCGTATTGAATTCCTTCTCTAATGGCTGGCGAGTCAAAAACTGTTATTTTTTCGTTAAGACCAAACTTCAAGAAATTTTTACCTTTTGTAAGAGGAGTCAAAACACCCATGTAAATGGGCATTTAGCTGCTCAGTCCCCCACCAAGAACCCGCATGTGTTTCGTGATTTTGCGTTTGAGGGCCGACAGACCTTCCGTCTGGTCCATGGTCACAGACACAACGTCTTGTCGTGCCGGCTTCTGGTACTGTTGCTGGAGTCGGCCATAGATGATGGCCTCGATGGAGGAGGCGTAGGAAGAGACGACCATGTCCCGCGCCGTCAGGCCACCGCGTCGTAAGCGGTTGCCGGCCTGATGGATCGGGAACTTGGCCAGTTTGCCGGTCGGCACCCACCAGACATGGGGTAGTCGACGGCCTGGTGAGCGCTTGGTGAAGCCCAGTTCACGAAGAACAGGGTACACAATGTCGTCCCAGAGCCAACCAAGCGTCTCGACAGAGTCGGGGTCGTTGACGTAGCCGTTGATGGCCACGAGGGAGACGCGTGGTAGTGGCAAGAAGCGAATGCCAGTCTGCTGCACGATCAAGGCGTCGCATCGGTGCCTGCTCGTGTTCAAGATGACAATAGGGCCATGCTTGGCAGCATTAAGCATGTCGGCTTCAGATACCGGGAGGAGGAAGCGCTCGAAGCCGGGAATCGAGCGGATTGTGTCGAGGATAAGGTTGAGCTGTTTGTCTGCCTTGCATCGCCGGACCGCTTCAGCCTCTGCAACCATGGTTTGGTTATCCACCAGGTAGACGGAGCTGGACAGGTCTGGAGCGTCCATGCGATCCCGCAGCTCGAGAAAGGAAGTTGCCAAATCGGGCTCGCAGCTCTTGAGCAGCGAGATACTGTGTTGTTGAAGAATGGCACCAGCAATGATGGCACTACCGGTTTCAAGGCATTCGATGGCGGCAAATGGTCCTTTGCGGAAGTGGAGGGCAATGGCTGCGGCATCAGACGAAACACGGGCGACCTTGGAGAGGAGAGCCTGCTTGTCGATGTTTTGCAGAGAACAGGGCGTGAGGCGTGGGATGAGGTCGATGGTCGCCTTGGCGATGACGTACGTCTGGGGATCGATGAGGACGCCCTGAGTCGATAGAAAGTCGCGGCCGGCTGCCACACGGGCAGTGATGCTCGAAGTAGGAGAGTACAGTGCTTCGAGCAAACACTCTCGAGTCTCTTCAAGATCCACATCGTCGCCGTGGCGCTTGTATCTTCGGAACAGGACACTTGCAAGGTTATGCAATCGTCGAGCCCTGCGAGGGTGATCACCAGAGGTCCTGACGACACCCTCTCGCGTGTTGCAAATGGCTTCATCGAGGTCAGACCTTTCCTTGCTGTGGAGGTACTTCTCCGACAACAGCATTCCCAGATTGTTCAGCACGCCGGCGAGCTCGGGGTGGTCCTCGGGAGCCGTGTCGGCGGCGGTCTGCAATGCGCCATAGCCTTCGTCGAGCAGCGCCAGCTTCTTGCCGTGGTTGTACTCGGTTCGTAGATGAATACCGAGGTTGTTCAACCACCTGGGTCGATCGGGGTGGTGGGCTGGCGTTGCCTCGACGGCCTCCCGGGACACATGGACCGCTTCCTTGATGTGCGCAATGTCGCCAGTGCGGATATATCTTTCAGCCAGTCGGATTGCGAGGTTATTTTGGAGTCGAGGTCGATCTGGGTGGCCCAAGGGAGTGATGTCAATGGCGCGGCGTGTAAAGTATATGGCTTCGTCGAGATCCGCAATAGCTCCGGTCCTGAGGTGTCGATCACCAAGTCGAAGTCCAAGGTGGCTGAGACGGGATGCTTGCTCTGGGTGGCCTGGCTCAGTGATGTCGATGACCTTTCGCGCAGTCTTGATGGCTTCCTCGAGGTCCTCCATTGCGCCGGTGCGAGCATACCTGTCACCGAGTCGGAGGGCAAGGTTGTTCATTGAAATGGGGCGGTCCGGGTTACTTTCGGGAGTTGTTTCGATGCCCTGCTTTGCGTTTTCGATGGAAGCTTCGAGGTCGCTCATTTCGCCAGTGCGCGTGTATCGATCGCCCAGGTAAAGTCCGAGGTAGTTTGCGATTCTGGCTTGGTCTGAGTGAACCGGTGGTGGGTTCGAATCGGCAGCCTCCCTGGTCACGCAGATGGCCTCTTCGAGATCCGTGATTTCCTTGGTAAGAGAGTATTTGCTGTGCAGTTGCTGTCCAACATTGGTCAACCACTGAGATCGTTGAGGGTTGTCGCGCGGAATGGTGTCCACTGCCTTCTGCAGCAGGTCGATGGCGTCGTCGAGGTATTCCGGCATGTCAGTGAGGGTGTACTTGTCGCCCATTCGAGTTCCAAGGTTGTTCAACAGGGTGGCTTCAACGAGGTTGCTTGAGGTCGTGGTAACCAGACCCTCTTGCGTGATGCGGATGGATTTTTCAAGGTCGGTCAAATCTTTGGTCAACTGCCACTTCTGACCCAGCTGAACTCCAAGGTTGCTCAGTCGCTCAGCTCGGTCGGGGTGGTCCGTTGGGGTCGCATCAACAACTTCCTGGGTGATGTGGATGGCCTTTTCGAGATCTGCCCGTTCTCCGGTACGCATGTACTTTTCGCTAAGCCGGAGTCCAAGGGTAGTTAGTAGTTCCATTCGCTTCGGGTCGTCTCCTCGGCTCAGGTCAATGGCCTCTTGAATCATGGCAATGGCTCTGTCGAGATACGTCCTTTCGCCGGTGATGGAAAATTTGTCGCCAAGTCGCATGCTCAAGTTGCCCAACCACTTGGCCCGGTCCGAGTGTCCCTTTGGAGTCGCATTGACGGCCTGTTGCAGGAGGTCGATGGCCTTGTCGAGGTCTGCGACATCCTTGGTGTGCGAGTATCTGTCTGCCAGTCGAAGTCCGAGGTTGTTGAGGCGGTTTGCGCGGTCGCGATGGCGTGCCGGAGTTGCGTCCAGAACCTCCTGCGCCAGTCGAATCGCCTTTTCCAGGTCGGCCACCTCCCCTGAGTGCGCATAGCGGTCCGCCAGTCGCACACCGAGGCTGTCCAGAACGTTGATTCGCTCTGGGTGGCCGGCATTGGTCGCCGCGACGGCCTTGAGCAGCCAGCGGATGGTTTCCTCCAGATCCACCGTGTCGGCAGTTCGCGAGTACCTGTCGCCCAGGAAGTTGTCGAGGCTGAGCAAGATGGTTGCCCAGTGGGGGTTGTCTGACGGAATTGCCCGGACAGCCTCCTGATAGACACGGATGGCCTCGTCGAGATCCTCCAGCGACTTGGTGTTTTGGTATTTAAGGCCTCTGACTCCGATGAACTGCTTGGAGGACTCGACCCAGTCCGGGTGGTCCTCGTGAGTCTCGTTGAAGGCCTCCAGGGTCGCGCGCATGGCTATGTCACAGTCTGCGGCGTCTCCGGTACGCCACATCTTGTTTCCAAGCAGCAGCGCAGAAAGGTTGAGCAGTGTCACCCGCTCGGGATGAATTGGCGGATATGCGCCGGCGGCCTCTTGCAGCAGGCACACGGCGCGCTCCGAGTCCGACAGTCTCTCGGTGTACGAGTATCTCTCGCCCAGCAGGCTGCCGAGTCTGCTGATGTTGTCGACTCGGTCCGGGTGGCCTGGTGGGGTGTCGTTGACAGCCAGCTGCCATTTGCGAATCCTGGACTCGAGATACAGCCGGTAGGGCAGGTATCGGATGAAGAGTAGGATGCGCCATGTTAGTAGAGTGATTGCGCGAACGAGATGCATCAGCATGCTCGATATCTGGAGGGCAATTAGCAATTGATGGCAAAGGAGAAGAAAAAAAAGTATCTCATATGGATGCAACTCACCGCCCATTGATATCTACATGTCTGGGAGACGGCGGCCACAGTCGGCTGCGACATTGAGTCATTGACCAGAAGTTGGTCCTTAGATCCCCTTAGCCGTCAACTAAGGAGATTCTTTCACTATACGAATTGCGTGGTTAAGAGCTTTAACAGTCGCCATTAAGACTTGTCAAAAGTAGGGGTTGGGTTGTGCTAAATATGTGGTGGTTGGGCCGAACCACACCCCACCCTGGCTACGTGTGAGTTTTGGCTGGGGCCACCCTCCTCAGATGTGCAGCAGAGACAAGCTGTAAAATTTCGTCACGTATGCAGGTCTCAACACGTGTCAGTGGATGAGCCCTCAGGCCCAGCGGGCCCGGCCTGCCAGGGTGTACAGGGCAACGCCCATCCAACAGGCCGGTGACCAGTTCGACTCTGACGGTCGTTGGCGTGCCGACGTGGCCTGCGACTGACGGCCACTATCTCGCTAACAACGGGCGAAGCATCGTAATCACCTCCCGCCAGGTCCCGTCAGGTCCCGTCGGGAGCGCTGCAAGTGGCCGTGGCCGGGGCTTCCTTGCCAATTTTAGCCATCTCCATCCCAATTTCGACCTGGCTGTGGGCTCTGCTGGGGTGGAGAACGCCCACGACAGCTTGGGCAGACGAGCAGCGGCGCCGTCATTGGCCTGAGCTGAGAAACCCGTCACTCTAATTGGACTTGGGCTTGGGCGCCCGCACCAACTCGGCTAACCTTGGTTCCTGACGTGGGCCTTGCCGCCCTCCACGGAGCCAGTAGGACGGGTGCAGCGCAGCAATCGATCACTGAACTGTTCCACCCGCTACTGCAGTTCTGATTCTGGATTCTGGGGGCGGAGGTGGTGTTAGGGCCAGGACCCACGCCCGGAAGCAGAATTAATTGACTTGTTGCGGCCATCAATTAAAAATCTCGAACCGAAAGGAGCAAGCACCCTCCCCCTCCCCCGAACTGTATGTCCTGGTTCGGGTTCACACGCAGCCAAGGGATCCCCCCCATCCCCACAGAGGTCAGCGAGCGAGATGCTATTTTTTGCAAAGTTAGGCGAGGTGAGCGATCCTGAGACCGAGTGGGGCCTGGAACGGTAAATATAATTGATTGTCGAGCGAGTACGAGGTACCGACGGCTAGGTCGAGCTAAGAGAGCTTGGAGAGCTTGGGGAGCTTCACGGAGCTGTCGTTTGGGCACTGGGAGCTGTTTTTTGCAAGCTCTACCACATTTTCTCCCAGCTTGGACAGTCATTCTGTGTAGCTGGGCCGCGCTAACCTTTACGGCGGTTAGGCTGTCTCACACCGCATCTTACAGATTGATGCGTAAGGTACTCCTGCAGGTTCACCAATTAGCCCCTGCAGCCGGCATCCGCCAATGGCACCAAGGTGAAGAGTTTGCCTCCCTCACCGAGCTGCCCGCCCGTTCCGTCGCAGCTGAGAAATATACTCTTACAGCCCAGAGTCGGATAAAACATACCAGAGACAATACGAGACTTTCATTCACCGTCACATTAATGAATGCACCAAGTATTGCCCGTCTACCCTGGCGTTCAATTGAGGTTTCCACGGAAACTGATGAGAGAAAAATCCTAATTTACGCGCTCTCGTGACTGTCTTAACCTGAGGCGTCACCACGGTGATCAGTGGGGTAGCGAGAACGCCGCAGGCCATGAAACAAGCCCAAAGCGCCCATCGTCCGCCGGTAGCGAACATGGTCAGGAACAGGGCGCCTGCTACACGTGTAGGCGGTTACAGAAAATCGCCAGGACCAGCAGATGGTCATGGATCGAGCTCTTCTATAACGGCCGCCAGCTCGGCCTGCGAAACGCTTGCGAAATCGCGCGCGCCTAAAATGGGATGAAGGAAGGTACATTCAGCGGCACAGGTAGCCGCCGAATGTCACCGTAGGGGCAAAGGGGACTCTGAGGGCCATGTCTAAGACCGGTCTCAGGGCGCTAGCTGAATAAAAGAAAATGTCTCATCGGTTTGCGACACCTGATAAATTGATCGCATGAGCCCAAGTGCAAGGCATTGCCACGTTCCCCTCGATGCTGCAGTGCTGCAGTGACAACCCGATAAGAGGCGCAGCGCCGCAGGTGGTTTGCCCAGTAGAGGCGAGCCACGTGGGGCAATTGCAGATATGAGGTTCAAGATCGCCCTGACAACACCTGCGGCCTCGTTGAGGCTGTCATGACGTATTGTCGCTCGGTCCCTCCCATTGCTGCCTTTATTCAGCGACAATATCTGAACGTCTCAGTTCTCGCCACTTCATTAAGATCCCACAGACGGGAGACCAGGAAAATCGCAATTTAGTGCCAGACTATTAGCCTACCATTAGTAAGAGGCGGCCATGTCACTGGAATTTTACACCGACACATTGAGTGGCGCATCGGGCGGCGTACCACGAGCGTTGGAGGTAAAATCCTCAAAATTGATTACGAGGAGGGATTTGGGGCTTTTCTGTTGGCTGTTCCTGCATTAACTGCGTGCGCGTTCTTTGCCCATTGTGACACTCGACCAACGTCATCACTGCAGGTGAGACAATGCCATCTCCGGGATTGCCGATTTGCTGTATCAGTTCATACTGTATATGAGGCAACATCCTGGGATAACTGTAGCTCATGTTTTGCTTTTTGTTTGATTTGCAGTCACACCTTGGCCCCGGGGAATGGGCTGCCCTGAAATGACTCAAAGAAAATGTACAAAAAATCTGCGCACAATTAAACCTCAGGGGTTTGCAGCTGCTGCGGCACTGACGTGCTGTTCTGAATGGCCAGTGCCAGCTTCTAGATTGGCGATTTCGATCACAGACGGGAGCATGTCTTGCTTTGGTGGATAAAAGCTAAGCCTCCTGTGGCAAGGATTGGCGGTCGCGGATGGCTGCAGGATGAGCGGTGAAGGGATTTTGGCTGTCGTGGGTCGAAGTTGAAGAGCTCGGTGCACCAGAAGGGGTTCAATGGTGTTGCCAGTGTCAAAGCTCCCAATAATTCGATTTAGACGAATGTAAAGAACATGAAATGTATTTGGTGATTGAAAATTCTACTAAGGAACCGAGTGGTGCTTGGACATGATAACATAGTAACGAAAAAGAACATTCACGTCTTTCAGTTTCGATACACCAACGTTTTTGGGTCTCTAAATGAATTGAGTTGTAACAATAAGGTAGGGAATGCTTAGAAATAACTTGTCCTATGACACAAAGAGGCATGGTATATGTGCGATTCCCCCGTTATTCACGTTTGGCTCGGTCTGGAACCTGTAGCAAGTGCTCTGATGCCACCGGGTCATCTCTGCCCTATAATTGCTGTTCCCCATAAACTCAAGGTTTTACTTATGACGAACAGGCTTACTATAGCGATACTAAGAAGCTCTAAATTGGACGTCGGCCATTTTGTGCCACTTGCTCTCGTTTTCTATAGTTTTGGACGCCACACGTATGTATTATTGGGCATGGGATACAGAGGCATCTTTTCAAACTCAACTAAGACAAAGCAGAACAAGAGTTTTTTTGTCAAAGCTTCCCAGAGCTTGGAAGGGCCAGAACATTCTGAGGGTATCGGACGCTAATAGCTGGCTTCGTAGCCGCGCTAGACCTTGTGCCACAGCTCACAATACGAGCGTGCTAATGGCCTTGGCAAGACATGGCAGTATCCGTAACGCCTCAGCGCTCAGAGCTGTATTTTCCAAGCTTCTCGTAAACTCTCTTCTTCAAACCAACAAGTGCGGTAATCTGCGCTGTTCGATGGTACTGCTCGAAAAGCAGCACTGAGGTTGAGCATATTTGGACATCATATTCAGCCAAATCCATTTTAAAGTAGCCATCAAAGAGAGCACTCCTGAGCCATTCTAAAGCATGCTCGGTTTAATTTAGCTTAGCATACAATGAGCCGATCGTATAATTTTCGTGATAAAACTCTTTTGGGTTCCACTGGCAGTATGTGTTGAACTTTTTGTCGAGTTTCTCGAGGTGCATCAAAGCAGTCTTCACGATTGACAAGAAATGAGGATTTCGATTTACTTTGATTCAAGCGATATTTCGTTGGATATCTTCTGATAAGTTCCTCCCTCTTCCGGAAGTGGAGTCATATATCGAATTGCATCTGATTGAAACTCGGCTGCGGGCGTAGGTAACAGCCCGGAGGAGGCGAGTCGCAGTCTCTCGCAAAATTGAAACTATCTCTTATTTCGAAAACACTCTTGTTTTCAAACTCCATTACATTCGATCTGAGAATATCACTCTCGGAGGCTATTTCTATTAAAGCGGTCAGACACTTCATGTCGCGGACAAGGGCTAGTTTCACAACATCGTTTGAGGACTCTCTGAGTCGTTGGCGAGTTTCATCTTCTTCTGACTCTGGTAAATTCTCGAAAATCTGTTTTAGAACTCTGGATATTCTATCCGGATTGCCTGGCTCCAACCTAGTAAAATGCGTGTCAGAGATGACTCTTGTGAATTATGTAGGATTGAGGGTTCTAACAAACTCAATACACCGGCACTCGTCTGAAAGAGCTGTATCCGGGCATATATGCGCTCGACGAGCAGCTTCTCGTTCCGCAATTTTCCTTTGAGCCATTGACGTATGTTATGTTTTGCGCTACCGGGCCTTCTCTTCTTTTTACCATCGCCGATATTAAAAAGAAGACGCAGTTCGTCAAGAGCTTGTTGGAAATCATTGAGAAACTGTGTTATTGTCTGGTAATATTGATTCTATGACTCAGGTCTCAGCTTACTACATCATCATATTCGTCTCGTGCCTGAAATCTGTAAGACTGTATCCCGCATGGGTCCTATGCTTGCATCGGATCCGCGTTCCATCGTTAGAATCCTAGGTGGCCAGTTCGGATAGTATGGCATGATGCCTAGCTCGTTTTAACCAAGTGCATTAGCTAGGTGCCAACTTATTGTGGCTGGTATTTTTATCAGTTTGAGAGTCGCATGGCGTTCAAGGAGTGGCGAATTCTCAAAGTAGAACGCACTATTGAAAGAATGGCCTGGTTGTCTTACTATGACGAGTAGGCTTAAATGCCTCACGATCAGCCTGATTTCCTTCATTCGGGATGTCTACCGTGGGGAAATTTGGAGCATGGATAGAAGTCACTTTATAATGTGAAGCCTAAGACAAGCTCGCATTCGCTATCATAAATTAGGGGCCTATGATTCCGGAGCACACTCTCGCTGACAACTCAAGGGACAGAGCTAAAGATCAAGGCCTCTAACTAGTGATTGAAATGGCTTTTGTACGCCTCTAGTAAGTCATTTTAGTCTTGTCCCTCAGCCAAGATTGGATACAGCTCGTATATGCACTACAGCTGACGCGTCCGTAGTGAGCCTAGCTGGAGGGTTATTGTACAGCCTGGCCGGTCGAATTAGTTTGGAACATAGCATCACGAAATTGCAAATAGGGAATTGGATTGGTATTAAAGACTTCAAATAGAGTTTTGTATCCAAAATGACGTTCTCGTAAACCGCCAATCCAAGTCCATTAATGTTCCTACACCCAGCATATCAGACATGTCTCATCATGACTATACTGAGGATGACTCCTCTGCCGCCAAACAGCCGTCTTTGTGAGATATTGAAGATCTAGATAGTCAATCAAAACGATGGACGCGATGGTCTCGCAAATCCTCTCGGCTTCATCCGCCTCCACCACAGAGTCAGTCGCACCTAGCTAACGATAGGTCTCATCGTCAGCCTGAGTTTCCGAACATGATCTGGTAAGTTCGAGTATTTGCAAGCCGACTAAGAACAGTGACAATACAAGAGGCAGAAAGATCAGCACAAGTAACAAAGTAAAGGGCAAGATTGGGGATTGAAAGAACTGGCTTGATGCTGCCGTCCGTTCGAGGACATAGCCTGCTACCTGAATAATTACAGTAGTTAAGTGTTATGCCAGTGAATGAAGGGAATATTGATACGATGGCCTTTCGGCAGTGTACGGATTTAGCTCCAATTGTCAGCTCCCTCAAGCACATACGACCATACCCACTAGAAAATACGGGATCCCGTCCGCTCTCCCATAGTCAAGCTGGTGAGGGGCGGATTAGTACTCGGGTCGGTGACGACCGGGGAATCCCCGCTGTTGTATGTTTTTTGCTCTTTTTTTTTCGTTGAAATTTCTATCTGTGTTGGCGTTCTCATGGGATTCGACAGGGTAAGTAAGGCCTGTCTGTAATGTCAATTTGCGTAAGATGCTTACGTGATGCAGTAAGCCATCGCTTGGAAGACAAGGATCCTAACAGGCACTTCATCACTACGCAATCGGAATCCTCATAAATTTGCAATTAAAATATTTGGCAGGATTTAAATCCATATTCAATACCGTCGTAAAAATAACATGCCCGGGTCATATGTCTTCTTCTAGAAGGTTGCAAGTGCATTAGTTCAACCCGGCGCTTTTCTGCGTCCTTGCGGCTTCATGCCCTGTTCGCCCACCCCTGTTCACAATATTACAGAGTGTACCTCCAATCTGCCATTCCCTCAATTACTTTCTTGCCTGCTTGTGCAGCGCGATTGTCGCGCCAGAACTGGAGGTCCATGATGACGACCAACACGATACTAACAATTGTCATGGCAAATGTTGTCCAAACTCCAGTCTGTCACGCTTGTTAGAAAAGACACTCCAATTAGTCGGCTTACTCACTGTGTATTTTGGGCTCTCCTTGGAAGTGAAGGCGACTCCGGAAATGATTCCTCCAATACCGCCTCCGATAAGGCAGACAGCCGTAGCCACGCTTCGCTTAGAGTGGCCGGTGATGTTGTTTGCCTGGAATGTAAGGATACCTGGTACACAGAAGTGCACGAATCCAACGCCCAGAAAAGAACCAAAGTATCGAACTGCATTGGACTTGCCATAAACGGTGATCAGCATACCAATAGCTGTCAAAGCTTGATGAACAATGATGATGGGCCCTCGAATCCGGTACTTGTCTCCCAACCATCCAGATACCAGTGTCATGATCGCCGCAAGGACGTATGGCGGAGCACTAAGAAGCTGCGATTTCGTGGACGAAAAGCCCATGCCATCTCGTAAGATGAGAGGTAGGAAGTAAGCATAGGCGTATCCAGGTAGTGTGGTTGCCATGTAGTTGAAGGCCCAGATGTAAAGCTTCCAATCTTTGAGATGCTCGAGTATTTTTGCTGTGGTAATCTTGTCCTCCTCTGCGTCACCTCGATCTGTGTTTAGGCGGCTGAGGATAAACGTCTTTTCGCCAGGGTTAAGGAACCCATCCGCCTTGTTGGGGAAATCGACGATGATCAGACGGCTGACAATGCAGATGACGGCTGTGACGGCGCCTTCGATGATGAAGATCCCTTAAAGTCAAATTATTAGTCGTTGATCATGTTGTGGGGATGGTCTGTGTTGCCTACATCTCCAACCACCCAACCCTTGTCTTCCACTGAGCAACGTCAAGGCATATGCAAGGATGCCTGCGAAGCCACTTGCCAGGACGGATAAAATCCAGAAGAATGACATCCTTTTGCCAACCTCGTATCGTGTGTACCAGCAGGTGATGAGGTAGGTGCAGCCTGTCAAGTTAGTCGTGGCCTACATCATGCCAGAAACTCTAGCTGATAACATACCAGGCAAAAACCCGGCTTCAAAGGCTCCCAGAAGCGCTCTGCAGAGAGTCATGGTACCCCAGCTGTGGGTAAATCCCATTCCGATGAGAATCACACCAAAACTGAAGCCGAGGAATGAAAGCCAATTGGCTGTTCCTACTTTTGGGAGGACGAGATTCTATGCAGCATTAGTCTTTGACCATCTTGGTCTGCTGTATGCTAAAAAATACTTACACTGGGGATTTCAAAGATACTATTCACAAGTTAGTAACCTCTCTGCAGATGTGAGCTAACGGCGCTTACATATATGTAACAAAGAACACCATGACAATGACGGTGTAGCGGCTTCCAACGGCCAGCCCTAAATCTTTTTGCATTCCGGCGACGAGTGCAAGGCCGATGTTGGTACGATCAATCAGTGAGATTGAGTACATTACTCCCAAGATTGGGAGCAGTCGCAGATCGATTCGGCGACTATGGGGGTCAGAGTTAAACCCATATAGAGTATGCATAGGAGCAAGGACTCACATAAGTCTACGTTGCTGAACTTCATCTAGTGAGGTTGAAGATGGACTCTGACTGGAAACATTGCTAATGGAATTTTGGGGATCCCCCTTCTCAATCTCAGGTCCACTCATTTTGTTGTGAGGCGTTGGACGGTCGAAAGCGTCCAAAAATTAAAGGTCGAGGCCAAGAGTGTGGCCACCGAGGCCAAAAATGTTAGAGTGACTTGTGGATTCCTTATGTATATGTTGAAGAACAAGTGTTCCAAGCACTGGATGATGTACAAGGTGCCCGGTCTCTGTCTACTGCATTACTTATCGATACAGCTTCACTGGTCGCATCCGAGAGAATTCCAGCCGAGAACGGAGCTGGAAGAGGGTGACTGGTTCTGTATTTATACAAGAGATTAGAGGCTTAGACAAGCTATCTAATTGGATAATTGTGGTGCATTGTGGGGTGTGAAAACCCCGAGGTCGGAATTTCGCACATTTTAAGATTATAAATGTTGAATGGATGCTGTCGCGTCAGAAAGATCGGTGAATGATCCCTCCCGTTTGCGCTTAGATCATCGCCAAGAGTGCAGCATCGCGTGGCCTTGCAGGGGTGGGCTGCTTTTGCAAAGGCTTAAGCATATTAGTTCCCGTCAGAATTTTTCCAAGGCCCGGTCATGATCTAATCCTTTGAAACAGAAGGACGGCAAGTGATAAGCTTACATGCGGTGGTTGGTGCGAATATTGCTAATCGATGAGTACAGCTCGGGTTGGCAACCAATGAAGGCGCCATTGCCACTCATGTTGGTTGTAGTCCATGATTCGGTATTTCGTTTGTCGCACCGCGTTCCTCCAAAGAAGCGAGTCAACCAATGTCTTACCTGGTTGGGCGGCTTCAACCGACCAGGATCATTATCAAGAGGACGGGGATATTACCCACTTAGAAGAACTCTAAAAATGGCTTTTTACTGGGCGAGTTCACCTCTCATTGTTTACTACCCTGTTTACGTAAAAACAGGGATGTCTCGAGGTAAGGCTGGGCGAAGTTCCCAGGACGCAATCAATCAAATTCCCTGCGACGATCAAAAGGATGAAAATCCCTCATCGCCACCGTCCTGCACATTGGTCAGTGCCCGAGTTACTATTTCCCTTTACATCTGCGCTTTGCCTGAATCACATCTGTGCCGTGTGCCACATATGTACGGTGTTCCACTCTGCCGTGCCCCGTTCTGCCTCACGTAATACCAATAAGAAGAAGGCCGTGGGAAATAAATGGGGCTCACCTCGCTCAAAGCAGCAAGTTTTCATTTGTATCAAGACGCTTCACCCAACTCTACAAATCTACAGTGCTGGTTTGTATAAATGCCGTTAGATCGCACCCGATGATAAGTAACAACACACCGTGAGACTGTCATTCGTTCGCGCATCTAATAATATGTCTTAAAGCGACAAGTTGCCTTCCATTGGAAGACATCAACTATTTGGTGAAATTGCCAAATATCTCATGATTGGCGGTGTTACCCAGAAGATGGGTGATGAATTTCACGTGCACACTGGTCTAGGCATACCGCATGAAAGGACACAAACATCCAGTAAACCCTCTATCGCCCAGGAAAGCATACTCTATATGAAAACATCTCTGTGATGTCAGCTGTGCTTTCTAAGCCGTCCGTGCTGATTATCATGAAAATATGAATTATAACAACGAGAAAAATTGGACATGTTGACAAAATTAGTCGATGGAAAAGCTATGAGGCTAAGGCAGGTTTCAGATGAGTAGAGACTAAGCTACCGGCTTTTCGCCTAACTCATGGAACTCCTTCACATCCAAAGCGAATATTAGACATTCCAAACGATTATCCCCAAAAAGCCTGACAGAGAATAGATTCCAAGATTTTCATTGCGAAACAATTAGTAATAGATTCAGAAAATTCCCCCATACTCTTTCACTATGTAAATCACTTCTCATGAGGGTGTGTATCTCGTCGTCTCAATTCGGGATCAAGATCAGGTCGCTGAACGTCCACGGCAGCCCGGCTGGAGGTACGGGTAACACCAGTTAAGGACCGGCCATTTTCATTAGATTGGCTTTCATGTGAGCGAATTGGTTCTGGAGAGTCCCTCAACCCTGATTCGTTGTATGCCCGGTTCTGACTCGTGGAGCCTAGAGTGGCTTCCGATAACTCCCCATGTTTACCAATTTCGACTGCCACTGCTCGTTTATCTTCGACGGCGGTAGCACTACTCCACAGCGAGTCTGTAGCAGAATATGCACGAGATGTGACATTGGAGGCACTGCTTTGCGGCACTTGTTCTTGCGACTGTGTGGTTAGATCTGGGTGTCGTGATTGCGAGTTCGGGTGGCTGGCTGTGGGTAACAGAGACTCCTCTCCCCACCAAGCACCTCCTGATGTCAGCATATATCTAATTCCAATAGTTGATAGAAACATACTCCAAGCGGCCTTCGCTGCAGTCCTCAAAACGGGAGCCCATAGCAACACAGCCGTTGTCTGACCGTATCCCCACTCGTCTCCAGATCCGCTCGCATTGGGACCCTGAGTCAAATCTCTTACTCTTTGCAAGTCGATAATGGAGGCGACATTCATGTAGATAAAGATGAGCGGCAATAAAAAGAAGATGATCTCCTTGTAGCAATTCCGCAGCCATTTTGGGATCATTTCACGTATTCTTGATCCCAGGTAACTGAACCACTTTCCTGGAGCAAATACCATGAGCAGAAAAAAACAAGCGAAGATGGCAACTCCAATACCGACGCCTTTTGCCACGACTCTAGAATCATTGTCTGGTCGGAACAGTAAACTTGCGTCCAGGTGTCCTCGCACTTCATGACAACTCTTGCTAATATCGTAGTATGCTTTGTATGCTGATTTGGGTATTGCCAAGGAGGGGGTGGTTCCAAAATGAGCAAAAAGCAGGGTTAGTTGGCAAAGTGTGGTGCCGAATCTGGCACCCACTGTTGGGTTTAACTCCTCATCCAGATATGTGGATGCCTGGAAAGTGACCAACATAAAACCCTGCGTTATGGTGAGATAGTAGATAAAATAGAACTCAAGGATTGGTGGCGTCTGTGTCAATCTGACGACGGAAGCAACTAGTATGGTGAAGCAGTAGAAGAGATTAACCTCGGCGACAGAACCTTGGCATTTTCTTAGGAAATTGATGACAAATTTTGCCCAGCGAAAACGCCGCGGGTTATTAGAAGCGATGTAATCGAGAATAGGAAGCAGAGGCCCATAGAGACAGGTCAGGCCAACTTGTACAAAGTATGAAATCATGACCTATAGAGCCGAATGGGGTTAGCACGCGATCGGTAGGTTTCTATAGAACCCACAAACCCCTATTCCAGATATATCCTTGCCACAGTTAGTCAAGAGCAAAAGATATTTCCAGGGAGACACTGAGGTTGCCAAAATGAATGCTTACCGGGTTCCCTTCGCCGTAAACCAAATCACAAGCATTGGGACATCTTGCCACAGCGTCTGTGAGATTGAAATGTGGCTCCAGGACTTGGTTGACGAAATGGGACGAGTTCGTCCAGTTGCAGGAACTCGCCGCCATAGCAGTGCTAGTGCCGACTGGGCGACTAGGAGCGGTTCAGGTTTTAGCAATGGAACTTCGGGGCGATAAAGGCGCGCGTCGTCTGGCAGATGACTAACGAATAACTATATGATGGGGAGGAATGGCTGGCTTCTATTTTAGAGAGGAAAACCCCTCATAACCGAAGATCCAGGCTGACGGCTGAAGACGCGCGCCATTGTTGCGTGTCAGCCTTGTCGCGCCGAGTGTACAATGTCGCTAGCCAACCAGATGTCAACGTGGTGCTAAATTGCGGAGAATCGCAGCGAAACTACTCAGGCACCCAGCAAGGTAATTGAAAAGTGGAAAAAGGGAAGGCGGCATTGTCTCAAGAGTCGGACCTCAATAGAGGCAGAATCAAACGCACCTTTTGAAAGTCGCTGGCAAGGCGATTCCAGATTGTTGAACACAGAACTTGTCAGTACACAGTGCAGAGTGCACGGTAGACTCCACTCAGTCACACCCAACTACTAATGTACCCCTACATATTCGTTACACTAGAGCGATGGATGTATTGTTCTGATCTTGCTTCCTGGAAGGTCAAGATAGACAAGGGTGATCTTCAATTGCCCACCCCTGATTCTCTCGGGCGCCAACAAATATTCAAAAACGTCACTTTGCTTCGGTGCAAATCCAACAAGATAGCCACTCTGGGCTGGAAGTGTCAGGCTCTCGTCAATGGATGAGGCAGGGGACAATCATCGACTCTAGAATGAAGGAGGGTGCTGCCAAGTTTATCCTACCAAAACTTTGGACATCACCAGCCATTATCTGTAGAAAGTCTGTGTCGTTCATAATTAACGAACGGACAGGAGCTGCGGGGGCGGTTATTGATCCCTTTTTATTCTAGTTAAAAATCAAATAGCTGGCTCAATCAGGTCAGGGACCTAGGAACCTCAGGACAACTGATTCTCAAACAAACGGGTGGCATCAATAATGCGACCCCATGCCTTACAACTACTTTTCCCAAGCCGCAGGCAGCCATAGGCAGCCCTAGGCAGAACAACTCTGTGATGCCCTCATGGAAATTTTAACAGAAAACCCTATCTCATCCAACCCAATGCTTAACCCTGCTTCCCTACCCGACCAGGATGCATTCCAACGCACATCATCCGAAATGGCCTTCGATCGGCTAGTCCTGCGCACCAACGCACCGCCTCACCCGTCGGAAGAACGTTACATCAACAACCGACTCGTATATCCGCGTCAGAGAAAGATACCTACGCCAACTCCGTTGGCCAAGAAGGCAAGGTTTGCTTGACAAAGAGGCGGGATATCGATATTGATCGCTTTCTTCTGTAACATCCCCCAAAGTGCGGCATCCAGCAACTAGAGGTGTAGCCTGGCTTGTGCTGGTCACGGGTTTCCATTTTCCGTGGGTTGCTTCCGGTGTACTTGGGGCTAATTCATCACTGAATAGGGCGTTACGGTCAGCGGCCTGAGCTGAAAGGATGTTGAAGCCCATGGGAGAGATAACTAGCATCTGGGTTATTCTAGGCAAACTGGTCGATTTGATGCGAGATATTGATACAATGGCGTCGTGTCTGCTGGAGGGAGTTCCACTGATCGCCCAAGGAGTTATTGAAGACACGACACTCATGCTCGTAAACCTGGAGGAATAAGTTTAGAATTTTTCCAAGGTGCTTCAGAGATAAACCCTTTCCGTCAGACCAGAGTGACTGGACGACCACCACGCGCTAAAAACTTCATGTAAACCTCTAAAATCAATATAGTAAGGTACCAAACCGGTCTGTAGTTTGAATCTATTCCAACGTTTTATGTTTACGCACGACCCAAATGTGAATTTTCCCCAATTGTAACGTGCCTACATCAAATTTTGGAACAGCATCTACGATCTTGGCTCTTGAGGGATCATTTCTTGTCTCAATTTGGAAGGGTTTAAAAAAATCAAAGGACAAAAAAACATACAACAGCGGGGATTCCCCGGTCGTCACCGACCCGAGTACTAATCCGCCCCTCACCAGCTTGACTATGGGAGAGCGGACGGGATCCCGTATTTTCTAGTGGGTATGGTCGTATGTGCTTGACGTCTGCCGTGTTGGTGTACAAGAGAGGGTGGCATCAGCAACCCTAGACACCATTCAATGCAGCTCACTACCAATAGCCTAGCTTGAGTCGATGTTGTTGCGACTGGAAGCAATAAAAAAATGCAATGAGAAGGAAATTGGAGTAAATCTACTGTGATTGAGTTTCTGACAACCGGCTATGACCAGGTATTGCGCGGATTTGTGCACGCATTTTACTTGGTTTAGAAGACGACAGAACATTTTGAGGGCTTGAGGTACATTAAGGAACGTTGCCCAATGATGAAAAGAACAAACGGTATATCAAGACGTTTTAAAGCCCCAGTCAATAGAGCTAGCAAGCTCAACGGGCTCGACCTAACATCGGGGTGTTATAGCGCGAACGCTGTCCCGCCATCCAGTGTTTAGATCGGACTGGTCAGCGATGAAACTCTCACCCTAGATCATATCCAAAGCTGTTCCCTGTCGTGGCCGGATTATTTCATGAATAAGGTTATACTGTTACGTATTTCGGCTACTCGGCACGCTTGTTTTACGGACCTGCCTCCACTTTGGGGTAGAGAAAGAGGCCAGTGCTCTCGTGCCATGCTTGTTACCAACGAGCGCCATGGATCTATCGCATACTCATTACTCCCTCAATGCTATCGAATTGATCAATAATTTTACCAAAAGCTGAACTACTTAAGCAGTAAATGACCAAATTATGATCAAGGAGGCCAACATTGGCCGATTTGTCCAAGTATCGCTTAAACGCCACAGATTCACTCACATTTGTGCAAGACAAGACCGTAGATCTGCGACGCGGTCCACTTCCCGTTGCAGTTAGTGCAAGAGGGCGGTCCGAGGAGAAGCATTTTTCAAACCGCTGTGTAATTATTCCTGAGGCTTGCGAGCCGTATGTGGACCTGGGTCTCAATTGAGTTACGGAATAACATCAACTTCTCCGTGGCGCACACTAACGTGGGAGAATTTGTCCGGTACTTTTGGTAAGAGGTCGACTAGCCGATGCAACGCCTGAACGACGCGACATAGCATTGGCAATTCTTTAGGCAACCCGCTTGTAAGGATTGACATTCTTCCTGGGTGGGTCTTGTCTCCTCGGTGTTCGCGCATCCCGTCCGCTGATTAACATACTGCACCATGCCAAAGCGGGATGCCGATTTGGATTTGCACTGCTTAGATGAGCAATATACGCTCTTAGCTAAATACGAGGGCGGGAGTGGGATGAAGAACCACGCCAGATCCAGGATGACCTTGATAGTCGCCTCCCGAGTTGATTAATTAAACATACGAGCAGGCTGAGACACAGCAAAGACCTCTGATCCCAATTACCCCAAGGACTCGGCAAATTGACGCGCTCTAGCGTCTCCACAGCCCTTGGACCGCCACTGTTATAAACATCCCGCGACGTCAGTGAGAGTCAACAAAAGCAATACTCGAGGCGCTTGACTGTACCATTTTTTGGGGGTACACAGTATTTGGGACCAACACCGCCGCAGAGCGAACAGAAGCATCTGAATCAACAACCTATCCAGAATCATTGCTTACATCACCAAAAATGATCGCCCAAGCTCTTCTTCTGGCATTGTCTTTTAGACAGGTATGGTCAGCCTCGTGCGACATGAAATGCCCGTCCATTTCCGGCAATCAAAACGTTGAGGCATATCAACTCTACCCAGAGAATGCTTGGTTTGATACCAAAAGATGTCTCGTCTACTTCAGGTGAGATTGGCTGGTGCAAACAGGTCCCCGTAAGACGCTAACCACATTTCTCTAGTGTCCAGCACAACGCCACCGCTGCCGCCTACGACCCATACAAGAAAGAAATCGTTGAGGTTTACAGCGTCAAGGGCCTGAGCGGCAACCCTACGCTTCATTCGAGTGGTGTCAAGATTGATCCCCTCGGCCGATTGTCCATCGTCATCGACGCCGGCGCGCCATTCGACACTTCGGGCCAGAATATCACCGGAGACAACTTCTTGGTCAAGTGGGATGTGAATGAGAACAAGGAGATTTGGCGAAAGAACATCACTCATCTTACAGATGAAATTTACACCGGCTATCAGGACATCGAGCACGACGCATTCGGAAACACCTTTGTCCTGGGCTCATTCGGGAGCAGCATTGTTCGCGTCAGCGCTGATGGTTCAACGGCCGAGCCGTGGTACCTCAAGAAGCCCGCCAACCACTCCATCCAAGGGTTCCAAGGGCTGGCCAAGCACGGCAACTCCCTGGTGGTGGCTGACGTGTCAGACAGGCAGCTGTACAGTTTCAACCTGGCCGACTCGAAGGGCACTCCGGTCCACATTCCGATTACCAAGGGCGACAAGCTCACCGGTTCTGCTACAGACGCCATCCTTTTGCCCCCTCGATATTCCAACAAGGTGCTTTTGGTCTCGGACAACACCAATGGAACCCTTGTTCTGAGATCAAAGGATGGAAAATGGAAGGAGGCGGAAAACCTGGGCTTTATCCCCAACTCTCTCTTGGCAGATGGTGGATCTACTGTGGCATCTGTGCAAATTGCGGACAGCATTTATGCTGTGACTGAGTTTTTCGGGGATACCCCCGTCGAGGGCTCATTGGGTGGAAACAGGACCCAGTTTCCTTTGGTGGATATTACTTCCGATATCGAGAGACTTCTTCGCTAAAGCAGGGGCTTATGATGTGGGAAAACTGCGATACGATTCTATCATTATGTACCAAATAGAGATGTGCATATCGACACATTAGACTTGTTCGGGGTCATTAGATCAAACGTGATCTTTGAGGTTAGCAGGTTTAGATCCTGAAAAAAAGTCCGTATATTATATCTGACATATCATACGAATCACCATCAGTTTTCCGGAATAGTAATAGTTGGATGAGAATTTTCATACCTTAAGAAGTTGATCAAAGTTAACATCCACTTCATTGCATGAATGCCGGCGAAACAGACAATCATGTCAAGTCTTGACCAGAAATTTAGATGGATATTACCTTCCACTACTGTAGTGAATCTAGGAACACGCATGCTTTAGTTTCTTTAGTATTTGGAGCGTATCTATAACAGAAGCGGCGTAAACTTCAATACCACGACCCGAGTCCTGACGCAGTCAGCAACCATTCAAAACATTGCTGACTCTTACCATTCCCCGACGAATCAAGAGCAGCCAAAAGTGATTTGAATAAAGAATACTTTTACTTTCACGAGTAGCACGCTGTAATTTGTTCAATCACCGGTTAGTGCGAACCACGTATTCGCGTATTGTGCACTAGAGGCTGACATTTAGTGCCATGTTATATTAGCCTAAATGTAACCTTATTGATTTCATCGAATGTTACCACCAAAAAACCGTCTATGTCAGCTAATTTCTGGTGCGATAGAAATATTGGATATGCTTCAAGCCGGTTTCTGAATAGTCGGCGCTGCAAATTACCAATTCCATATTAGCATGCTCCAAGCCCCCTGGGTTGCCATCCAAAGATATTTCCGTTTTGGAAGTAAATCCCGCGTATCGGTACCATTTCGGTTCGTTTAACTCGCCAATCGTCCGAGGTTCTCGTGATACAGGGGTCAATGCCAAGTACGTCTGCATACTTGTGTCTTACTTGCATATATTTGCAGGTACTTTCACCACGCCATTTCCACAACGAGAACAGTTGAATAGCCGCTCTAAATAATATAAATAGAAACAAGATGACTGTGAAATGGCCCTTCTCTGTGGATTTGCGAAACAAGTCAAAGCCTCAACATGTCAGCAGTCAAACTCATTGCTCTTGTCGCAGGCCTAGCCCTGGCGGTCGTCAACGCTAGCCCAGTTGATTCCGCCCCAGCCACAACGACCACATCTTGCCCTCCCTCTACCGCCAAGTGTGGTGTTGAAATTCGGTTTGGCGGCAACTATCGCGCAGTCAGGGACGGTCTCACCAGTGTCCAGGAATGCTGGGAATTTTACAAGCTGCCCCGGAGATGGGGAGAGTACAAATCCTTCTCCTATGATGGGGAGAGATGTTACGTTCACCCAGTCTCTATCTCATCATACTTCAAAGAAAGCCCGGGAAGTGGTCTGTGGGCTTGGGACGAGGAATGCTGGACATGCGGGGATAGCTCCACAAGCATCGTCCCGACTGCGACATCTTCTAGTTCAACCAGCACCTCTACCTGTCTCTCACCTACGGCCAGGTGCGAGGTTGAGGTGAAAGAGGGCAGCAGCGCCAGTCGTCGGTCTCCAAGGTCAACTGGTTCCGGTATGACCTACCCATTGGCGTGTTGGGAATTGTGTACCGATGGCCGCCACCCGCCAAGCTGCCTGGCATTCACCTGGTCGCACAAGACAAGCACATGCCACACATACAAGTCTGCCGAAGATATCCCCCAGGAAGCCGAAGAAGGAAGTGATTTGTGGTTGTGGGATCTGGAATGTTGGACATGCGGAGCAACTCCGTATATGTAGCCCAAAGCAAGTCTCCGTGGTTGCAGTGAATACGAGGAAGACTCTGGAGCAACACGAACGGCCATTATGCTACAAGAATCCGCTTTCAAGTGCTAGTTGCAATTTATTACTAGTCTAGTATGCATATCATAAAGTACTTGTATTTCGGCCATTGGTTTGTCCTTTAATCATCACTCTCTTTGTCCATTATCTCCATGATAGCTTCATCAACACCTTCCACAATGATTGTAGGTTCGGTCCCCACTATGCCTCCAAGGCCATCAACCCAGCCCTTGCCTGTCCTGTCGATCCAAGCGGACTTGGCCCCGGCGGACGTGGCGCCGAGTGCGTCAAAGGGATTGGCTGTCACAACCCATATCTTGTCCAGATCCACGCCAGCCTTTTCTGCAAAGTGCTGGTAAACCTTGGGGTTAGGTTTGAACGTTTCCAGGGCATCCACGGTGACGAGCCTGTCAGCCTCGGAGAAGCTGCTGATCTTGGACAACACCGGCGATGCCTCGACTGATTTTGAGACCATCTCGCTGTTCCCGTTGGAGAGGATGTAGAGATCTAGTTTGGGGTCATCTAGGGCCATATCCACGGCTACGTTGACGTCGGGGAACGTCTCCAGCTCGTTGTAGGCATCCATGAGCTTATCTGAGTCCTCGTCGGATAAAGTCAGGCCCTTCTCGGTGACAGCGTGGCTCAGAGCTGCGCGAGTGATGTCGGAAAACGAGCAATATGTCCCTACGTGGCGGTCAGTTGGTCTATCTAGCACGCCAGGATAGTGGTGATGTCATTTACCCATGCTGTTAGCCCGCCAGGTGTACTCGAGCTGATAACGGCGCCATTGTGTGGTGAGTCCCTGAGACTCGTCCTCGCCGAATATCTCGGTGATCTTGGCGGCGATGGAGTCCGTCGACAACAGCGTCCCGTACAGGTCGAATCCTATGACGATTTTCTCAGACATCTTGATGGAAGGTTGGGTAGATTTTTTGGGCAGAAAACTGGTGTTATTCCTCAATTGCGTAGTGCCCGACGTTGAGCCAAATAATGAATGCGGGGCTATTTTTCCGAACTCGGAACGCGATGTGACGACACCGCCGCTAGTCAGACAACAAGATGCCCAAAGAACCAAGCCCAACTATGGCGAATAGGAATCGAACGTGAGGGCGGCCGTTGGAAGATGCAGCTTACGGAATGTCGTACTGCAGGAGTTTTGCTGAGTTATTGGCCGACAGAGGGCTCTTGAATCAGGCGTCCGCTTCTTGCGCTTTTCCCCAACTCATTGTATCTATATCAACTCTCAATATGGATGCATAGGAGGCTCATAACCTCAACAATCCCATCATTAAGCCTCCAGGATGTTAAAAATCCCACACAAAATCACCCGACGCTATTTTTTTAATGATACATAGAAGCACGGCAGCTTCCTAAGTAGATCCCGCCAAATCCGAAAGCATTTTCAAGCCCCCAAGCACTCGGTTGTTGACCTTGTCAGTTGCCACCTTCATCACCACGCCACATACCAGGATCATGTCGACAAGGTTGTCATCAACCTGGGCAAATATGTCCAGCTTCAATTCTTTGCCTGATGCAGACGCAATCTTGTACTGCGCGAGCTTGGTCTTCTCCTCGTCCCACAGGTCGAGAATCTCTGCCCACTTGCCGCTAGCCACCCAGCTCAGCTTTCCAATGGGAGAATCCATAGTATCGCTATACGTTACACCATCAAAGCTCTCTTTAATTTTAATTTCTTGTCCCTGCAATGAGACGATGCATTTTCCGGAAAAGGATGAGATTGAGGCTTCTGCAAAGGGTGTGCGTGAGCCATCCGGCTGGATACGAAAAATGGACACATTCGGCTTGGAGTGCTTGGATGTCTCGATTTTGAAGCCCGGGATATTGTTGCCTTGGGCATCCTTGAAGAAAATGGTGTTGTCATCGTCGGGTCCAACGAAGGACACGTAGGGGGTGGGGTCAGGTGGAGACGTGTTGTTCGTTTCAGAACAGCTCATGGTGGATGAATGAGAAAAGAATTATTCCTCGAGCTGGAAAGCGATGGGCGCGAAATGGGTTTATAGAAATTGTTTCTTACTACACTGCCAAATGAGCCGCATCCTCCGATACTATATATGCCCATGCTATGTACTGGACGTTGAGAGTGGCAGGGCTGAGGCATTGTCAGCATCAAGATGGCCCTAAACCCAATTAGGGCCATTCGACGCTGGCACTTTGGGTCTGGCTACTAATAATAACCCGATTTCTAATAATCAAGGATCAAGGCATCCACCAATTCGGTGCTTTGCTCGACACCAATGTGGAGATGCATCACTTCTGTCAACCAATGCCCTGTCCTCCCACCTAGCGCACTCTTCGTCAGCCTTACATGACCAGGGCAAAACCGCCTTGCTGGAGCCAGAAAAGGAAGCTATTCCTGGCCGACGGACCTTTGTCTCCGGAAAATCATTATTGGTGAATGCTCAGCCTTGAACTGTGAACCGTTTGCTGCCGGGATGTTGAACGGGCGGCAGTGCTGTCGACAATGATTTTGGTGCATACTGAATTGTAGCCACTGGGAGGTACTCCACCGATGTGTGGCGTTTTGATGACTGCCGTAACTGCACTCTGAAAGATAGTGTTCATGTAGCAGCGCGGGATAAATGGCTGGACTAGAAACATTTTGGCTCAGATATAATTGACATGCTACACATTTGTGGAGGATGAGCCGGGCTAGCGCATGATGGAAGCTATCCTCGGCCACACACTCCCTTTACTTGCCTGCTTTGCAAAATGTCTATAATGGAGTATGAAAGAATTAGTTCCGTCGTTAAACCCTATAAAACTATTACTTGGAGAGATTTAAATGTTGATCATGATGAAAGGTTGACACCCTCGATCACAGTTGAAACACGATCGCTATCGTATTTAAACGATTCGGATGTGTACATCTAACTAGAGTTCAAAATCTTGAGCTTATATCCAAATTTGAGGGCTGGTGTCCGAATCCATCAAGGATTTGCAGTCAGATCAAACTCTGGCTGCTGTGTGCCGATCACCTACCGGGTAGGGCTATCGAGATTGGGGATTCCATGTAGATGCCCCTCTCTCGCTTCCGATTTGCCGGGTTTCATGTACAACGCTGAGCCGTCAGTTCGTAATGTCTTGGCTGAATGTCTTGGCCATGCATCCATAGGCCAGATGTGCTTTTTTAAACGGCATTGATCAGGTCAACAAGGATGGGAAATAGTCGAGGCGAATGCTCTGCGAATTGTGATTGGTAGGTACGTAACAAGTACAACATTCTTCCCGAGAACAAATTTGGCAATTGGCCAATGGCGTGATGCAGTGGCTTTGGGCTTAAATTGACCGACTCTGGATGCAATTCGTGCCCACCCTTCGTTGCCCACGCTTTTCCGCTTGTAATGGTGTTACATAGAAATGACGTACTTGTGCGGCAGGGAAATGAAGCACCGGGTCATGGAAGATGGGCTTTGCCATTCGGAACGGAGAATGATGACTGCATGCAGTTGTGCGCCATTGTTACCGTGTCTCAAGTGTCCGGTGTCCCGCCTGCACCGTGTCTCGCCACGAGCGATCGCTGTCCATAGGCCTTGAGGCATCGTGAGCTTGCTTGGTCTGTTGCTTTTGATGCATCTTGCTTTGCTTCCGGAACCATCAGGTCCCTATTTATTCAATGAAGCTCGCTGCACGAGGTTGGTACATTGCAACCCAAGAATTAGACAATCCCAAAACAATCCTACCATTTTACCATCGTCATGGCTCTCTACGAACATCGCGATCAGTCCAATTTGTCCTTTGAGATGAATTATTCGATATCTCAGGCCTCTGTTGATCTACAGCTCCAGCATCTTACCAACAAACTCCATCATGCAAGAGAGCGTTCCGACGCTCTTCCACGTACCCAATTGAACACCATCAATGAGCATGAGATACCTTCCAGCACTCCCAGCCCACCAGGGGTGAAGTCTCGTGCTGGCAATCCACTAGCAAGCCTTGACCCTGAGGTAGCGGACTGGTTTGCACGTCGTACCTGGCAGCCGGCTCCGTGGACTGCAAGGGAGCTTCTAGAGGCTAAGCGCGGTCGCACAGTGAGCGTAGTGCTGCCAGCGCTAAATGAAGAGGCAACAGTCGGTGGTGTGGTCAAGGCCATGCTCGCAGCGGGGTCAGTGGTAGACGAGGTCGTGGTGATTGACGGCGGGTGCACCGACAACACTGTGACGGAAGCGAAAGTGGCCGGAGCCCGGGTGGTGGATTTGGCCACGGCGCTGCCTGGGGTGCCATCTCGGTCGGGCAAGGGGGAGGTGCTATGGCGCTCGCTCAATTGCACCAGGGGTGACTTCATTGTCTTTGTTGATGCAGATCTGGTTGGCGTTGGCCCAGACGTGGTGACGGGGCTGCTGGGGCCGTTGCTGACGGACGACTCGGTCCGGCTGGTAAAGGGATTCTACCGCCGACCGCTACGACAAGACAAGACGGAGTATGCAAGCGGCGGCGGCCGGGTCACAGAGCTCATGGCCCGCCCTCTGCTGGCCCGGTTCGCACCCAAGCTGAGCGGCGTGGTGCAGCCCCTCGGCGGAGAGTACGCTGCGCGCCGCGACCTGCTCACCGCGCTGCCCTTTGCCGGTGGCTACGGCATCGAGGTGGCGCTGCTGATGGATACGCTGCGGCTTGCAGGGCTGGACGCCATTGCACAGGTCGACCTGGGCGTGCGCAGACACCGCAATCGCGACCTCGCCGACCTGGGCGTCATGGCCTCGGAGATTCTCGCCGTGGTGCTGCAGCGCGCCGGTCTGGACCCGGCCCCGGTGCCCGTGGACCTGGTGCAGTTTGCCCAGGATTCGGAGCCGGGCGTGCGCGGTTGGCGCCCTGTGGTTCGTCGCGTCGAACGATCTGGCCGGGACCCTTTGCAGGCGTTTCTCAAAGCCAGTGATTCGGTCTAGGACTCAAGGGTGTCATATCATGCAGGATGTCTATTGGCGTGCTTTAGAGTTGCATGAGAAGATGTCGTCATCATACATGGGAACCAAATGCCGATGTATTGTGATTTTGTGGTGGATTCCGTTTTGTAATGCTGACAATGGGCGTATTTGGAGGTGCTGCCTAATGTAACACAAGTGGCGGGCTGTAGTCATATGGGATTACGGCCTCAGGTCGGATTAGAAGGCAACAATCACAGTTAGGACTGCCGTAGGGATATATCTGATCATTTGCAAAAATATGGCGAATATAGCCTTGAGTTCATGTATGTTTAGGAAGCAGTGAGTAATCTCCCAATCATTTGATCAATACCTTGTAAGACAGTGATGTTTTCTCTGCATTACACACCCATCCATCCCAACTTAGAACAGTTATACCCTTGGGGCAATGTCAGCAGTTGGAGGGGGGAAGTATACAGATACATGGGTTCCTTTGAAAATATCATGCGCTATTCTCATTTATTTTTTGTAATGATTATATTCATTCTGTGTGTAGTAATATTCACCTCTAACTACGTAGTCTTCAGGTCGGATCTCAACTTGATCTAGCGAAGGGATCCCCCCTTCATGACTCCTGTAGCGATACTTCTAAGGAAGAACAGACAAAAAAGTGCCTTTTGGCCTACCATAAAGCCAAATCGTTTAACCGTCGGTGGGATGAAGTCGCCTATACCTAGAACATCGGCTAGAGGTCCTGTTGTCGGGTTGATCCTACAGAGACAGCAGCTCTTCGCGCTTAGATTGAGGGTTTGTAGGTTGTTGAATCGTGACAATAGTGAGCCTTCAATCTTACCCAGATCCTCTCCGCTGCCTTTAAAGTCTATTTCGAGGTACTTCAAGCGTGGTACTATTGACAATAGCGCATCAAGAAGGGCTTCAAGCCGAACTCTATGCTCAATCCACCGCGTACCTATAGCACAGGAATCTGCCCTGAATAGAAATGACTCCGGTTTGCAGGTATGTTGAGTATTTTGCGGAGCACCCCAAAGTCAGAGTTGTCGTCGGCGCTCGTAAATGCAGTATGCAAGAAACGAAGCGATCTCAAATTTTGTAGGTCGGTCTCGATTGCATGGATGTGAAAACTCTCCTTGGGTTGCATTCCCAGTACTCGTCTGAGCACGAGGTGTTCCAATACGACAGTCGCGCTGGGCAGGTCTAGTATTATGGGGTTCGTTAAATTAGCGGTTTCAGTCGGCGGCAGTGTCACCCCGATTTCTCTTACATGCGCTCGCAGGTCCGGGCGGAGCTGGGGCAGGCGTATAAGGGCCATGTTTGTCATGTACGAGGTGAGTACATGAAGACAGATGGGCAAAACAGCAGAGCGGAGACATTTCGAGGTCAAGGCGAGCGCCCCAAGAACATCCTTGCAACATGCCTTCCAGTTCTTTTGATTACCTTCTATCGCAGAGGCTTGGGTACAGTGCGAGCAGAGATGTCTAGCCACATGTTGGACGACTTCCATTGGTAGATCATCAAGTGGTGCCATTGCCATAGTGAGGTTAGGTGTAATAAACTGTGAATATAGAATGAACCAGACTTAAACTGAAACGAGACGATGCAGTGTGACGTTGGGAAATAAAGAGCGGTACAAATGCTGCTGCTTACCACGAATTCTGCGGAAGTAACTCTAGCTTACCCAGTGGCATAACTAAGTAGTAGCGGTCGCGGGCTCCCTAGGCTTAATTAAGCCGCTACCTCTCCCTTAGAGAGGTAGTGATAATACTTATAATTATATTATATATATATTTAGCTTTTTTAATTATATTATATTATAATATTATTAGTAAAGTTATAATAAATAAAATAAATATATTAATAAATAATTTTAATTTTAATTATTATTTTATATTAATTTTATTTATTTTAATTTACTATAT
>NAGG01000351.1:0-29319 GCA_003031705.1 Calonectria naviculata
TTGGGAGGGGGAGGGGCACAGCGAAGGTTGTGATTTGGCTTGGTATCGGCGGGCGTGCCGGAGAAGGGTATTGAGCAACCCGGTCAATTATGCGATTTACAGTCTCGCGCAGCAATACAAAAGTTGAAGCAGGAGAGTCTTGAGCACGAGAGCCGTCGAACCAAAACGCTCTTGGCGCACAAATTTAGTAGTGGGTCACAAACTTCTGCTTGTCGGGCCTTTCTGCAAAACCGGACCACATTCTGTCAACGTCTGAAAAAATAGCCTTTATCCAATCAATCCTACATGGTGTCCATGCACGACACCCCGGTGATTTTCCGATAGCATGGTACAGGGCAGGACAAGCTCTGATATCATGAATACACTTCCCGGCAGATCTCAGCTGATGTGTCACTGTACTTGCAAGCTAAACATGAAATGCACCATGGCTTTGTTCGGTTTGGTTTGTGTCATCCGTATCTTGGCCATTTTCTTGAAATCTTTTTCTACCCGTGTTGGCAGCACGAGGATGAAGGATCTCTCCTCGATAACACACATTGTAGTGATTCACCAACCTGATGCCGGGTACGAAAATGCAATAATCTTGATTCTTCCGCGGACAATGGAATGCTTATTCTCTATTAAAAATTAATTAATGACAAAGCTGCAAATAAAGCGAAAACTTAAAACTGAGAAGTCGCAATAATTTCATCGCCTAACGCCGCAACTGAATGACGCAGACTGCACCAGCAGTTACAGGCTTTGGCTGCCACAGTGGGCATCGACCACGGCGAGCTCCAATCCTAATATTCAGAAAAGATCTATAAAAAGCAATCTCCTTCGGACCAGAGGCAATGTCTCACCTCTTATATCACATATTCTCGGCATCCGTGTACTTGTACCACTCGATCCTCGGTTATAAGCTCCAGGCGGCTCGGAGAGCAGGACCTAAAACTCCACCCCAGCACTGTGAGAGGTCGGCTGCAGTGGGTCGTTCCACTGTTGCATGTCCGGACATCGATGTCCCCTTGCACCTACCGACGTTGCTCCCTTGAAAAGGCCTCACAACTGAGAAGAGCTGCATAAAGACCGGAAATCAATCTCCTCTACGTACAGTTAACAGGAAGCTTCTTTTAAAGCCCTCTCTCGTCGTTATCCCCTGCCTCATCTCCGTTTCTACAATGTCGACGGCTTCCACTTTGCCAATCAATGTCTTTCCCGCATGGGCACTCCTTAACAATGTGCAGTTCATCAGTACCGAGCTCGGCGAGACGGAGGGCAAGGGACTCGGCCTAGTGGCACAAGGGCACCTGGAAGCGACTTCTGCAGTAACAGACGCCAGCGGGAGCGAGTATGGAGATGTCGGCGAGAATCCGAAAGCGCTGTTGCGCATCCCACGCGACCTAGTGCTGTCGGCAGCCGCTGTAAAGGAATATGCAAGCGTTGACCAAAATTTCCGCCAGCTTCTCGACGTAGTTGGCCACAAGGTACACGGCATCACATGCGAAAACTGGATAGATGGCTAATGCTCACTGAAGTCTGCTCGCCACGATATTCTCATCTATCTTCTGACGCACCTCATTACATCTAGCCGCGGCAAGGCCAGTGGTGTTAGAGGATGTGTCTCGACACCATGGACAGAATACCTCAAGTTTCTACCACGTCACGTCCCTGTTCCCACCATGTGGACAGAAGATGAGCGAGCCCTCCTAAACGGAACCTCCTTAGAGGTAAGAATTTCAAATTCACACACGATCACCTCGTTTGATTGCGGAGCCGCAATTACCCCGTGTTGTTTTTGGCGCGAGTTGGAGATCATCTGGGGAAGTGGGCAAAAGGGCACTAACTTTGAACAATAGTCTGCATTAGACGCCAAATTGGTTGCCCTCACGGGAGAATTTGATGACTTGCGCGAGAAGTCGGCCGGGCTAGCGTTTTGGAATGCACTTCTTTGGGAAAAGGAGACTGCCACTATCCAAGACTGGATCTTGGCTGACGCGTGGTACCGATCCCGATGTCTGGAACTTCCCCGAGCTGGGACCTCGATGGTTCCTGGTCTTGACATGGCCAATCACTCATACCGCCCAACGGCTTACTACGATGAAGATAGTCAAGGTGGCGCTCAACTAATTCTGCGGCCCGGTGTGGAGGTGACAGGCGGGGGTGAAGTGACCATCACTTACGGCGATGACAAGTCGGCTGCAGAGATGCTTTTTAGTTACGGCTTCATCGACCCCGACTCCGCCACACAAAAGCTAGTACTGCCACTGGATGCCATGCCCGACGACCCGCTAGGAAAAGCCAAGCTCCACATCTTTGAGGACCTACCAGCGTTGAGGCTATCACGGACAGATGGGGGACTGCAGTGGTCAAGTCCGTTTGCATACCTGATGTGCCTCAACGAGGAAGATGGCTTGGAATTCCGAGTGCTGCAGGACACACGTGGAGAACGGCAGCTGAAGCTGTTCTGGCAGGAGGTGGATGTGACGGGCCGGTCACTCGACTTCGAAACTCTCATCCAGGGACACCCCCTCCAACAAGTTTTCAGGCTCCGCGTGGTAGTCGTTTTACACGAACTTGTGTCAAGGCAGCTAACGCTCCTCGGCTCCGACTTTTCCCAGGACGAAATCGAACCGCTACTCCGAACGGGTCGACTAAGAGAGGAGTGCCTTCAAGCTGCCGTAGCACTTAGGGAGACTGAGGCCGAGCTCTTGAGGACTGCGACCGAGATGTTGGAACAACAGGTACGTGATCTTCGACTTTTTTTTTTTTTTTTTACTTCAACTGGAGGGGTGAATTGATGGTCAAGTGGCCTCCTACGTCAAAATGGGGTTTGGGTTTTCGGTGTTGGCTCGGTGTGTTTCCCGTATCTGGACTCAAACACCCACAAACCCATTGAACGCTTGGCGATTTCCCCAGGTTTTTCACCCCAGACTTTCTCCTCGAACTTGCCGAACGCCTCCGGGCTGTGCTCCCTGGCCCGCTGATCTTGAAGGACCAGATATCGGGAGAAGACTGTGCCTACATCTTAAACCGGGATATCTTACATTATCGGGCTCACTCTGCCATCACCATTACATGTATAGGGTGAACTGCGACTAACATGCGTCATTGCCATCTATAGAAGACCCACCTCTTAACGGACGACCACGTGGTGGCATATTTCGGATCGATGGAAGTTACTGAAAGCGGACAAGCGCAAGGGCCAGAGGCCAATGAGGATGTCGAATTCAGCTGACCGAGCACACCTTGACAGGGTTCTTCGGTAACTTCGAATTCGCTTCCTCGGTTACGTGGGGCAAGCTCTAAGTGGGCTGGACCCCCTGCGGACCCTCTCCGAACCCTCCCTCTTGCCATAGAGTCGTTCGAGGACGTCGCAACTCGCCGTTAATCGCAAGTAACCCTTACGCCAATGAATTACGTGCCCCGTTGGCACTGCTTTAAGCATCGGCAACTAAAAGACCCCGAGGGATTGGGTGCACCAAATCGGACACTACGGCTGCACCAATACTCCGGCACATTATCGTTTTCCGCAAGGGGTGTTTTGACCAGCGCGATTCGTAAAGCTGTTGACCGAAATCGCTGCTGCGGCCCTGGTTTCGGCCAGCTTCCGTGGCAAATTATTTGCCCTATGAGAACTCACAAAGGTGTCAACCTGCGTCGGATTGTGGGCATCTTATGCAGGGTTGATGTACGGACACGCGACCCCTCGACAAGGCAACACAGCAGACAACTCGGCGCATTCAGCTCAAGAATCTTTGGGCCAGAATAACCAAGACACGCAGAGAAAAAACCACTTCCAAACGGTAAGCTTCGCAAAAATATGTGAACTTCGGTGGGGGCTGGCCCACAGAGAGATGGACAACAACAATAAACGAGCCTCTCCCCAAATTGATAAACCGAACAAGTCGATGTTGTCATGAACAACCTGTCTTATTCCCTATTACCTGTGCGACAAGAGAAACTACCATATTGGTAGTCACCGACACTGAAGAAGTGCCGGGATGGCGCGCCGCAGAATGAAAGTTTAATAAATGTCCATGGGTCTCGATGTTTCCCAGGGTTGGGGCTCAGGCGCTAGGACAGGGTCCAGGGTTGATGAGTCAAGGATGAGGCAAAGCACGATGCATCATTTAGCATCAGACGCAGAGGTGTGCTTTTGTTGGGGATTGTTGGTCACACGTCTTGTTCAGACCGTTCTTTTTCGAGAAATAAGACCCAATCCCGGATGCACATCCCAGGTTCCGCAAACAACCAACGCGACACGCGCCCCATTAGTCGCCACTGGGGGGTTTAGAGCACTATGGGGTTTTCATAGGGACTCGCGACCGGTTTCTGTGATTACGACGGATTACAATGGAGAAGCTGCGAAACGTCTGAACGAAATGCGCTAATCTCCACAAATGACGGGTTTAACCATGGGCTTCCCCGTCAGTCGCGGATCGCATCGATGTACAAATTGCGTCAGGACGGAGCCGTGGTCATGGCGACTAAGCCCTGGGAGCTAGCCGTTCTGGTTGGGCGCTGGGCAATTTGGTGGAAGCATTGGACAAGGCAAACGGCTACAGGGCGGACGTCAAGAAGCTTGGCTCTTTCGAAACCGACCAACCCCACACAGGGCAACGGCGGCGTCGATGACCATAGGCGCAGAAGTAGAAGCAGAGACGACAGATCTGGAACTCCGCCAGATTCGGGAGCCGCCAGGCTGGAGCGGTTCGCCCCTGGAACGCACCTCAGATGCGCCATGATCTATCCCCGCCATCATGGGGCTAGAATAGGAGTGAGCCGTCGAAATGACAATTCGAGGCTTGAGACAGCGAATTGCACATTCCAGGGCCCAGACAGCTTAGCTGCGGATCAGAGATCTGCGGCCGCAATTGTTGCGGCTCCGAAGTGGGGCTGCGGCTCCCCCGGGCTCTCGAAGGCGCGCCGTACCAGCCTTGCACTCCACCACATGGGCACGGACGGGCTGACAGCGGCGGGTTCGAGACACGGAGTCGTTGCGAAAGGCTGACGCTGGAGCTCGCGTGCGGGAGCTGAGGCAAGTTTAATAAGCTGTAAATGAAGGCTAGATCGAGTTTTGGGTTATTTGTTTGGTTCTAAGGTGTTGTCCGCCTGGAAGACGGGCTCGGCATCCGTGATGCCGTTGTTCCATCTTACTTTGATAGCTTATACTATCCTATACTTCAAATACTACACTGTGCCACGATTCCAGGGATTTGGGTCTAAGACGGAGGTGAGAGTAACCTAATTGAGCCTGAATTCCAGGAAATGGAGGGTGGCTCAAAGTTCGTTTGCGGCATTGATGGGGGTGATCAGTAGCTACAGTGAAGCTCGTGAAGCCATGTTTTGAGGCGATCTCCATATCGGGACGATCTGCGGGGTTGGACGAACCTTGGATGTCCAACGGTTCTTGTCAAGGACGTCGATGACGAGGAAGACGGCTGGACGAGGTTGAAGCCCATTTTATATGGGACTCTTCTCAGATCTCAGATGATGTTTAAGCATCTGAATCTACGATGAGTGCACGTACCGCGGTGGCATCACCCCGCGTTTCTGATCGATGCTGCTGTTCGTGGCATGCAGGGAATCCAGCCGTGGGGAGTTCTCTAGGCAGAACAACGATCTTGACTTTTGACATGCCAACGGGTGATGACCTACGGACAATGTCCGGGGGAGGAGCATATACGGCCAGGGAGCGGCTCCGGGGTCTGGGCCTGGGGGAGTGGCAACGGCGCTGATTGGGACAAGGGCGGTGCTAGCGGGGTCATCAGCCTGGGTGAAGACGTGGAAAGCGCATGGTTCCGATACACCTAGGACGACCAAAATGACGGGAGCAGGGACGGGAGCGACCCAGTCAAGCCATGTATGGAAAATCCAAGCCATGCTTGCCGGGATTGGGGGAGGAGGAGTGGCGTGTGCGAGACGCGGATGTGGTCTGCGAGGGGCAGAGAGGTGGAGCGACTCGGGTCAAGCAGACACGGACGGCCAGCGCCATGAATGCACGCGAACGCCGTGAATGTGATGCGGATGGACTCGTGTGATTTTTGGAAACTCCAGGTCAAGTTGCGCCCCGGGCTTCCCCGCATCTGGGGGAGTTCTGAACAATCCGGGGTATCTGGCCACAGAGTTTTTGTGCTGCGATGGTGGTGCCATCAGCCGTTCGATGCAAATCGTGAACGTTGGCCGGACACATCGGGGTGCGGTTTAGGTTGTCGTAGTTGATTCGTTTTTTGGGGAAAGTCTATGACATACATGGGCAGCAAACTCTCGGCTTGGTGCTCTCTTAGGCAACGCGCACTTGGTTTTTTTTTTGTTTCTTTTTGGCACGCTTTGGGAAACGCTGCTTGGCCAAGCTCGGCGTGGAGTGAATTGGGGTGGAGGGGAGCAGCGTTTTCGTGTCTATCTTCGTCGTTGCATCGCCTAGGACTGGTAAGAAAAAAGAGCTGGAACAATAGAGCAACTCCTCCTCCCCGGCATCAGCCGACCCCCCTTGGCTCTTGTTCAGGCGCTATGTCCTTTCATTTGTTGCTTGTGAACCGGCGGAATTTTCACAGATCCGTGATGATTTCGCATATGCGGCCGCGGTTTTTTTTTTCTCCCCTCCCACGCGGACCGCATGTCAGGGCAGGCATGTGCTCATCCGGGTCCCATCTTCTCTGCCTGCCCTGCGGCATACCGCCGGGATGCAATCCCACATGGCAGAAGCCCTCACCTCACAGCAAAAACGGGCACCGAGAAAAAAAAATAGCAGAGGTCGCCCCCACGAGACAGGCACAGCATGCGACTGCGACGTCGACATGGGGACATGGGCTCTCTGACGACTGACTCCCACCCACCCTCGTCTGCAACTGCATCCACGTCCACGTCGTCGTGCTCGTCCTTCTCTGCTTCCCATCCCATGCCACACGCCCCTCCTGCACACCCCCGGCCCGGCCAGGTTTAGGGCATGCCACACTGACACCTGCTGCGGCTGTACGTACCTGATGTACCTCCCCCGACACTGCGCTCAAGGCGCCCCACTGAACGCTAGCGCTGGAGGGGGGCAGCGGCGGCTTTCAGGGAAACGCAGCAATACTCGGTCCCTCCAGCTCGTACCGTAGCCGTCGGGTCTGGGCTGGTCTCCTTTGCCGGAGCTGGTCACTGGTACGATTTCCACAGGCCCTGAAGGCCCTCCCCCCCCTTCGTCCCCAGATTTCTACAGCGCACCGTGAAGGACACCCCAACCGCTGTGCAGAACGTACCTGGTAGCGGCGGAGGGGCGCTGTGGGCACGAGCGCCTGCCCCCCGGAACTGCCCCAGGATTTTCCCATTTCAACTCCACACTCGCGCCTTGGGCTTCACCCCCGTTTCTTCATTTCTTATGCTCTTCTTCCGCCCCCCGACTTCCTGTGCATATTTCCTCTTCTTCCCCCCCTGCACTCTTCTCCCTCCCGGTCCCCGTTATCTCATTTATCTATATCTCTTCCACCTTCCCCATCTTCTCTCACAAGATACCCTGACGGAACTTCTTTTTATCTATCTTGCGCCGTGCTGTTGGGCCCGACTCATCCGGTTCTCAGCACTTACACCCCGGCCAACGGACAACACACACCCACCTGGACCTGGAACACAACATCTTCAACTCCAGTGGTATGAAGTTGATGAAATAACTGGCGGACGAAGGACGACACCCGGCCCTAAAGGACCTGGAACGACTTCAATCTTGCAACAACCCTCAACGACATTTTATATATACGCATATATATATATATATATACTGACTCGCCACACAACTCACTGTATCCGCCGCCAACATGCCAGGAATCCTACCCATGAAGGTCATCAAGGTCGGCACCAGCTCCCAGAGCCGGATTGCACAAGCCTGTGACCGCTGCCGAAGCAAAAAGATCCGCTGCGATGGAATCCGCCCTACCTGCTCACAATGCGCCAATGTTGGTTTCGAATGCCGGACTAGCGACAAGCTCAGCCGCCGCGCTTTCCCCCGCGGCTACACAGAATCCCTCGAGGAGCGAGTGAGACAACTCGAGGCCGAAGTGCGAGAGCTCAAGGACCTGCTGGACGAGAAGGACGAGAAGATCGACATGCTTTCCAAGATGCACGGCAACAGGAGACGGCCCTCGATCACCGCCAGCCCGGCCACTGCTTCCTCCCCCGAAACCAACGCCTCAAAAGAGGACACTTTCCGAGTGCAGGCCGCGCCCCTACTGCTTGGTGTTGAAAACTCAGACTCGTACTTTATGGGCGCTTCCAGCGGCCGCAGTTTTATTGGTTAGTCTTTGATTGAGCATTTTCTCCCAAAGCTGGCCTTACTGTCGGGATTCTAACCGAGTTGACAGAGTCGTTTAAGCGCAAGGTCCAAGAAGCCGGCAAGCCCACTACGGATTTCAATCCCGAGGCATTTTTGCATATTCAAGGCTGTGAAGCCATTGGCCCCAAGACTTCCGATCAGTCCTTGAGGATACCTCCGCGTCTGTTTTCCGACCGCTGCGTCAACGTCTACTTCCAGGAGTGGGCGCCTCTGTTCCCAGTCCTCCACAAGCCCACCTTCCTCCACGTCTATGAAGAATTTGTCGCCGACCCCGAAAAGATCAAGAGCAACCACAAACTCGCTCAGCTCTACCTAGTTTTCAGCATTGCCGGTCTCTCTTCCGACTCGCCCGATCTCGCCCAGCTGGCCGTCTGTGAACGGCAATGGCGCCAGGCGCTCGATGCTGTCCTCATGGAGAACACCATGAACACTCTGCAGTGCCTCACCCTCGCCCTCCTCTACTGCACGATGCGCGCCGACTACAAGCGGCTCCAGCACTACAAGGGCATCGCCGTCGGCCTCGCCCTGCGTCTCGGTCTTCACCAGAGCCAGAAGCGCTTCTCTTTCGGCGCCCTAACCATTGAGACTCGAAAGAAGGTCTTCTGGACTCTGTACACTCTCGACTGGTATGCATGATGAGTCACATGGGAGTTTTCATGGTCTTGCCGCTAACCAGTTCACTAGTTTCTCTGCCGCCATCCTGGGCCTGCCTAAGCTCTTCAAAGAGGAGGATGTCCAGACCGAGTACCCCTCCGACACTGATGATGAATACGTCACCGAGAAGGGCTTCCAGCCCACGCTTCCTGGTGAATACACTCGGCTGTCCAGTGCCCTTGCTCTGTTCCGTGCTACGCGCATCCTGGCCAAGGTTTTGGAAAAGAACTACCCTGCCTCGTCGGCGCATGATTTGTCGCTGCAGCAAATGTCTAACCTCGAGTCCGAGTTGGACTCCTGGTATGACAACCTGCCCGCCCACCTCCGACTCACCTTTGCGCATGACAAGCCCTCAACAGATGTCACTGGCAGCCGATCACCGCTCTTGGTACGTCGAATAAGCGTTGAGGTATTTTTTTTTACTCGAGATTTTAGTGCTAACCATCGCAGGCCCTCGCCTACTACTACATCCGCACGCTGATTTACCGCCCCGCTGTGGGCTCTAGTCTGGGTCCGAAGGCGGCGCCGGCGCTCATCTCCATCGGCACTTCCAGCAAGCACATTATCCAGATTGTCCAATTGCTCGAGGAGCGCAACATGACGTTTGCGTTTTGCATGAACAAGACGGACCTCCTCGTCATCTGCGGCATGACGCTTCTCTACCGGTCCCTGGACCTGAAGAACGACAGCAAGTTGATGCGCGATGACGAGCGACTGGTCAATGGCGTTATTCGAATTCTGGAGAAGAACAAGGCCCCTAGCTCGACAGACTTCAAGCGTGTGGCCAGCACCCTCGTCTCGGTGGAGGAGATAATGGGCTCACCTATGAGGTCTTCTTCACGTGAGGCATCCATGCCGGCCCCATCTAGCCGAGGGTCGCCGCCCGCGGCTGCCGGCCCCAAGAAGGGCACACCTTACGGCCTCGGTCAACTTCCTGGCGCCGCCTCGAGCGAGAGCGATCTGGTCCAGCAGCAGGAGAAACTCCGGCGTATGACAATGCCGACCGGCGCTGGTCAGCGGCCAGATTTCTACCGCGGCCGAGCACGGCAGTCATTTGACAACGGCCTCCAAGCCGAGGTACCCATCGCACAACGCGATCACCGCATGTCCATGTCGCAGATTCCCAGCGATCCCAACCACAAGAGTTCTCCCGTGCCACGCGCCAACCTTGACTTTATGTCGTTTGGAACCCCCGGCTCGCAGCCTTCGTCGCCCCAGCAGAACCGCATGCACGTTCAACAGGGCCAGACCCCACAGGGCAACCCTGTCATGGTGCCGCCGCCGATGGGTCACGGCAAGGGTGTGTCAAGTACCGAGTGGGAAACTCTGCTGGGCTCGATGGACGGTGGGCTGAACAACGTGTATGACGCCATCTACGGCGGCCAGGCCCTGGTCAACGAGGCGTCCATCACGGTCAGCAACTGCGGCGACTGGCCACCGGACAACTGGGACCTCACCGGCTTCAGCATCGGCGACTTTGGAAACAACCCCCAGCCTCCGCAGAGCGTTCTGAGCATGAGCGACGAGAGCCTCAGCTCGGGGGAGGAAGTCGGACCGTCAGAGCTGGGCCTGAGTGTGAGCAGCGTCGACTACCGCGATCATAATATGATGGCACAAAATGATAATGGGTACATGATGGAGCGCATGGAAGCGTCGTTTCCTATGTAAGGGTCAACAAAAAAAAATTGATGATACCTCTGGGGGCGTGGGTGTTTTATGAAGCTCAAGCGACTTTGCAATGACTTGTTTGGGATGGGTTCTCTTTTAACGAACAAAGGGGATGTTCACGGCGTCGGTGTCACTTTGGGGTTAGGGTTTTTATTTTATTTGATGGACCGTTACTGGTAGGGCCTTTTGAGTTTCTGTTTGGGATGGGATGGAATGGGATTGCTCTCGTTTCGACGATGGAGCGAATTGGATTTTAGTGATTCTATTGACATGTAATTTTGGCAGTGGGCGCCAGGATATCGAGGCTACCCGGCGGTTTATTGTTCTTCATTTCACGACGGCCTCGGGCGAGGAAAGCAGTCGGCCTTGCAAAGGGTTGATTATGGCTCGTCAGGTATATAGTATTGAGTTATATGGTAGCCTAGCTCAAGGCGAATGAGTTTTGGAACGTTGAGTGTTTACTTTGTTTTGCCAAATGACATGTCCTTTGCCCATTGGTCGGCCTGCCTGGCGTGAAGGCTTGATTCTGCATGCCAGTTTATGCCGTGGAAGCTCAACATGCCAAGGGCGGCGACTGAGAACACGGCATACCAGATGAGACATGAATCGGGAATAGGTGGGAGAAAAAATGGGCCAATCGAAAAGACGACGCCAAATGATGCAACACCAAGCTAGTTTCAGACTCATATTCAACCATTGTTTACGTCGGAATTCAATCTTGCGAAAGTATTACGCCGTGTGCCAAATACTCCATCACCCGCAAGCATGCCTAGTTTGGGACAACAGGTCGGCCCGAGCACTCGGCCCGGGTTGGAGTGAGAAATGGGCGGCTAATCCCCCCAAAGAGTCGTGGTTTGACGATGGTCATGTCGAACAAGTGCAACAAGTCAAAGTCTTGAAATTCCTGACCTATTCCCCCCCTTCGGGGTGTGGGAGGTTGCCAGGGGGGGCAAGTGATATTTTCGAGGAGGGAAGCAGACATCGAATCGGAACTACGGAGTGCTTCGCCGCGCCATGGGAAACTAGGTCGTCGCAAACACACACGCCCCTCCCTTGAGCTTTCCCCTTCAAAGGGTGTGAAGCAGAAGGAATCGACATCCAGCTCGGACAGCTCACTGGGGAAATGACCAGGGACCGCGGGCAGCAATTGGCGGGCGAGCGAGGGGTGGCTGAGGGCATGCAGGAAGAGGTCGCGTGAGTGCTCTATAGGAGAGAGACGAAGAGAATTACCCGGAGGACCTCCCCGTGCCTGAGGTCGTAGACCGGGAACCCGGAAAATCGGGGTTGCGGGAACGGAGCTACGTATAGTACACACGCACACGCACACACAAGAAAAGAGAGTAAGGAAGGGAGGGAGAAGGTCAAGCTTCGGGATGAGGGGGGAACGGACCGGGTTCGAGAAGCGGTCCGGTTATTTGGCTTCGGCGCCCGATGGCGGTCGAGAATTTACAGATAGATAAGGTTGGGGAGATTGGCATGAAAAGATGCAACATTCTGCGGCAGAAAGTGGTAGGAAATTGCGTCGTTTCTTCTTTATTTACGTTTTAATCTATTCCCCTCTCCAAGACATGGTATCCTGAATAAAAGGGGAAATTTTACTAAAACCTGAATCACCCCGTCTCTCTCTATTTTTTTTTTTTTTTACCCGACGGGGAAAAAGAAGGCATTGGCCGTGCTCCGCGCGGGTGGTTTTTCCCGTAGCGTGCGGAAGCGGTAGGTACGTCGTTGGAAGAAAGTATGGCCAGATCGGGCAGCGGGACGTGGCTGAGACAGAGTCTTCGGCGGGGGTGTGTCCCCTGCAGCCCATGTGGCGTCGCGGGGTCCCTTTGTGGCTGGTGAAAGGCAGCAAAGGCAGCAAAGGCAGGGTCCTCGCGGGCTTGGCACGGGCGGCATCTGGTGACGGTGGTTGGCTGGACTTAAGAGGTCACAATGGCCCGTACGGAGATAGCTTGCATCATGGGAGCATTTGTCCGGTATGGAACGAGGAGCATTTGAGGGGAGCATTTTGGGGCTGGTTTAACTACGAGCTATTTCATCTCTTGCAACATCTCTTTTTTTTAATAAAAAAAAAACCCCCCAAATACCAATACAAGACAAGAAAGGAAGCGCTTGTGTTGATGACTTGTGGCGTCTGGTCCAGAGGACGTGCATCTGGCATCCTTGACGCCGGTACCCGCTACATCCGCACCCGCCGGCCTCACCTCCACCACATCCAACGACCACACAAGCAGCAGCAGCAGCAGCAGCAGCAGCAGCAGCAGCAGCGTAGCATCATGTCTGCCGAATCTCAGCCCCTCGTCAAGCACGGGGAAATCCCCCGAGGTATGGATGGCATATAACAGAAAAAGATACACACACACTTACACACGGCATTAACGCTGCGTGTGCCACGGCCGCCTCCCCTGGCTCCACTGTCTCACGCATCACCTATCACAATGTGTCAGCGCTATTGCTGACCACCAAAAATAAAGCTCCCTGGGGCGTCGCCCTCACCTCACCGCGGTCGCCCACCCGCCGCATCCCCCAGGCCATCGCTCACCGCGGCGCAAAGGCGCTGTGGCCCGAAAACACCATGGCCGCCTTCCGCGGCGCTGTCGGTGTGGGCGCCCACGCTCTCGAGACCGACGTGCACCTCTCGGCCGACGGTGTCGTCGTCCTGTCACATGTAAGCCCCGTCTTTCCCCTTCACTTACACGGGAGGACCCGGGATGTGGATAGCAAAGAAAACCCAGACGGCTCACATGGACAATTACTACAGGACCCTTCGCTCAAGCGGTGCTACGGCGTCGATAAGAGGATTGCCGACTGCGACTGGGGCTACCTGCAGACGCTCCGCACCGTCGAGAAGCCCAACGAGCCCATGCCGAGGCTGAGGGACCTCCTGGAGTGGCTGTCCACACCGGAGGTTGAGAAGATCTGGGTCGTCCTGGACATCAAAGTATGTGTAGAAAACCCCACGTGTAGTAGGACGAAAAGGGGTGGAGGGGCGTGTATGTGTGTGTGTGTGTGCTTGCACATGATACTGACCGGGGTGAATAGATCGACGATGATGCGAACCAGTTGATCAGCGCCATAGCCAGGACCTTTGATGAGGTACAGGGTCCTATCCCGTGGGACAAGCGCATCGTCCTAGGATGCTGGAACGTGAGTCCATCCTCCTCTCCCCTCCCCCTCGGTTGGGCACATGGGATTGGGAATCCCATCTCAACCCCAATCACACTCCCCCCCTCCCAGAAGCAAAAATACTCAGACCATGTCCTTTTTTTCCCCTGGTTCTAGGCTACATTCCTCCAGACGGCTCGTGAGCTGCTCCCCTCGTATCCCCTCGCCCACATCAGCGCCTCTCTGCTCTACTCGCGCCACTTCCTCTCCGTGCCCAACCTCGGCTTCAACATGAACCAAAAGTCCATCCTCGGCCTGCCGGGCTGGCTCTTCCTGCGCGAGATCCAGCGCGACGACAAGCTCCTGCTGACCTGGACCGTCAACGAGCCGCGGTGGATGGAGTGGTGCATCCGCCAGAACCTGCGTGACGACGACGACGGCGGCAACGACGGTGGTCATGACGTCAAGCCCGCCTCCGTTCAGGCCCTCATCGACGGTGTCATCACCGACGACCCGGCCCTATACCTCCGCGTGTGCAAGCGCATCGAGGATGAGCTGGACGGCCGCACCGTCAGGCCGCAGAGGGGCTTCGTCAGGTGGGTGACGGACGGCGTGACGACCCTGTGGACGACCTTTACTTTCCAATGTCTAGTCACAGGATATTTCCTGTTGAGGCGGTATCAGGGTCACTTTGACTATCTCCAGGACCAGAGCACCCTGGATCGACCAGCGGCATAGACCCGGGTCATATCCTTCCTCTCTCCCCTCCTCCTTTTCATTTTTTGGTCGGTGTATTTGTTAGACGTGATTAGAATGAGGCATAGATCGCTATCAGGTTGATGCCATATAGACTCCCAGGGAACACAGGACACCAGGGGCTATTGTCCTTTTCGGGATTTCAACATGACAAGCAGGCGGGTTGCGAAATAGGTGGTGGCACACTAAAGCAAACATCATTCCCAACACCGCCATGTGGATAGCCCAATAACATAAACTTATAATGATAAATAAGTAGATCTGGTACAGAATTGTATTCTTCAGTCTTATACTTGTTTGTCTGTTTTTCAATCGCTTATTCAGGCCTCTTCATTGGGTTATGCAGTGTTGTGGCATATTTTTCCGTCTCCCGAGTTAACAAATAAATCATCACTTAGTTAACACAAGGGGGGGGGGACGTTGGTTAAAATATTGGGCAGTCATTACAACTACTTGTATATTTCAACATACCAAGCAAGGCTAGCCAATGATATTCAAGACTCAACTTCAACTCATTTTTCTTCAAACCTGACTCCTTCGCCCACCCCTTTCATTCGTCCTTGACGTCTCGGTTTCAAAAGTATCTTATAATTATACACATTGTTTTGTTTCTCTAGACCTCCCCAGCGAGCTCTATGTACGAGATAGCAAAGTCATTCCCGAGCGTCCATAACCTGCGAGATGAACCCATATCAACCCAACATACCAAAGCTAATAACAAACACAACGCCCTGCCGTTTTGTCACTCTAGCGCATAAATCTACCATTAATCTGCGTTTCCCATCCTTTTTATCTGTACCAGGGAACCCCCAGAGACACCAATTAAATCTCAACATCGATATCGAGATCCAAAGATCCGATCACGTCGTCATCCATTAGGGGCTTGTGGATGGTCGGGATGCCCTTCTTCTCCAAGTACTTCTCCTCCTGGAGCTTCGCCAGGTGCGGTAGCAACTGTGACTTGCCCGCTGCGGCCTTGGGTGTTCCATTTGCCGGTGTGCTGGCGCCACTTCCTCCAGCTGCCTTCTTTTCCACCTTCTCGTTCACATCGTACACGAACTTGGCCTTGGTCCTCAGTCGTCGAGACATATCCCCTTCGTATGCTTCGCCGCGCTTAAGGGCCATTTCAATCTCACGGGATTTTGCCTTCTCCTTTAGCTGTGCCTTTCGCACCGCCTCGGCATTGAGTCGTCTGTTCTCTCGGTTGCGTTCCGCAAGTCGGTCTTGCTCTGTCTGGCCCTTGGAGTCGGCGTTCTTCGACGAACCAAGACTGGTCTTGAATGCTAGGCGTTGAGAGCCGAGCTTGTCCAGCTCCTCTTGCAGCTCCTCAACCTTTCGGTCGTCGCCACGCTCCCTTGCCTCTTCCAACAGTTGAGATACTCGTTCCCGCTCTGCAGGATCGAAACGGCGTCGGAGATCATTCTTTCGCTTGAGTCGCGCCTTAATCTCTTCACTCGTCCACTTGTGACTGATCAATCCGTTGATATCGTCAATCTTGTCCGAAAGGTACTTCTTTGAAGGCAGAGACACCTCCTCGTTATGGCAGGTGACTTTGTATCGGTTCAACTCGCTCTGTACCACCGTCAGTCGGCATCTTGAGATGGGCAGTGCGCCGGCTACTTACGTCCGTAAACTTTCCACTCGAGGCAGCGATGAAAGGAAACTCCTTAACTGCCTTTCCATGCGCTGCCTTGACGTACTGGTCAGTGACAAATGAACCGTTGGGTCCGTTTAGAGCATATGGGCGGCTGGTTGTGAAACCTGGGAAAGGACGTTAGCATTCACTAATAGGCCTGGCTTTGCGTGCATGCATACCCTTGATCGCAGCCATACGGTACTGCTCAACTCCCGTCTCCGGATGCGGTCCCAGCGCGATACGGATGAAGCAGCCGATGATTGACTGTTCAAATCCGGGCGTAAAGCACACTTGGGCAAACTCGTTACGGCCCAGTCGGACACGCTCGTAGTCGCGAAGCTCAGCTGGTGGAAGGTCGCGGCTAGCTTCGGCGTCAGGAGAACGAGAGCGACGGCCAAATTCGTCGTCACTGTCATCGGGCTCCCGAGAGCCTCCTCGGGGAGAGTATCCGTCCTTGCGCCTCTCGTGGTCCTCACGTCGCCTCGCTTTCTCAGCCCTGGCGCGTCGTAGAGAGTCCATTGCTGATTCGCCCTTGCCAGCAGTTCGCTGTCGTGATACCTTGCGTTCGCCATCCTCTAATTCTGCCGTGTCGGCACTTCGCTTCTTCTTGACCTGCTTGCGCTCCTCATTCTCCACGTTGCTGACCATCTGGCGCAGCAGGCGGTTCTGGCGCTGACGTTCAATCTCCGAGATACGGTCGGCAATGATCTGTTCTCGCTCGACCTCTCGCATCGCCATAATTTCTTCCTTTTCCGCTTGGCTCACATACATGCCGTCAACAGGATACTTGTCGTCTTCATCGGCGGCGCCACGGTTTCTAGAGGGCTCTGCGTCGGAATCGGACTCGTCCATTGGTGCTGATTGCAGGGAGTCCGGTGAGCCTGGGGCGGATGATCTGAACGAAAAAAGGCTCATTGTTAGCATGCATTCACAAAGGCGACAATGGACGCTCGGTGGTCCAGGTGAAGCAGATGTGAGGCGCATCCCAGGCAGCTTTGCAGCAGCAATGAAAGGGGAAAAGATGATGATGAAATCACTTACGCCTCGCCTTCCTCCTCAGAATCATCATCTCGGCCCTTACGCTTCGTCTTCTTGGCTGACTTCTTCTTTGGCGGCGGCGATGCCGACATCTCTCTGAACTCATTCTCAGAGCCCTCATCCTCAGAATCTCCACCCGCAAGGGCGAGAAGCTCGTCGTCGATATCGGCCATGGCGACTGCGGTGCTCTGCGCTCGTCACAACAGCTGGCTTTTTTTTCAGCTCTCAGGGGTTGCGCTCGCGACGCGATGTTGGACGCAGCTATCAGCTTTCGTACCGCGTCAAGTCGAGGCGTGAGGGATATTCGGATGGAGAAAACGGCACAGGCGTGTTCGCGGTCAAATTTCAGTCGTAGCAAGAGATGGAAGGCAGCCGGATTGATGGGGAGGAGAGGTAGTTGTAGAAGGGAAAAGCAAGAGCCCTTTGCCTCCCAACCTGCTGGGAATTCGTCGTCCGGCTGCCCACGCGTGATTGGCCAAGGCTATGTCATCCAGCCGCACGTGTGAGTGGGTCCGGCGAAGCGTTAGTCCGGATGTGCGAGCAAGAGCTCTTGGTGGCCCCTCGGTGGGCGTCATGACTGGGGCCGATTGCCCGCGCCGTCGCAGTGGTTCGATTTCAGTTAGACGGTACCGTTACAGCTAAACATTGCGATCGCAATTGACTATTCCGACGGCATAATCCCCTCGATTTCGTAGGTCAGTCGACAAAAATGGCGCCGGTACGAGCTCTCGCCCGCCCAATGCGCGCCCTTTGCGCCAGGCCGCTCGTTCTTGCTCGATGCCAACCGTATATCCGAACCATCGCTAGCACGTCAAATGCGAAAGCCTCTGTATCGACCGTTCCTGACGAGACTCTGAAAAAACGCAAGCCGCTCACCAAGGAACAACGCGAGTTTCTTGACTCGGCGGTAATGATTACCCGCTAAAACCTGCCCGTAAATCCCCATTGACGTCAATTCCAGCTTCGCGTCAATCAGGCCGGCGAGTTGGCCGCCGTCCTCATTTACGCCGCCCAGTCCCCCGTGCTCCTCCGAGGACGCCCACACCTTCGCAAATTGATGCAGCACATGTACGACCAGGAAGACGGTCACTTCAAGACATTCAACCACCTCATCCACAAGCACCGCATCCGTCCGACTGCCCTATATCCCATATGGTCCGTCATGGCTACCGGGCTCGGCTGGACCACTGCCATGATGGGCTACGAAGCCGCCATGGCCTGCACCGAGGCCGTGGAGACCGAGATCGGAGGCCACTACAACGAACAGATCCGAACATTGTTAGAGATGATCACAAAATGGGAGGCTGAGGGCTACGAGGTCGGCGAGGATCTATCAGATCTTGTCAAGACACTGCGCAGAATTCGCGATGAGGAACTAGAGCACTTGGACCACGCCGTGGAGCACGACGCTAGAAAGGCAGAACCTCACTGGCTCCTCACAGGTGTGATTCGTGCTGGCTGCCGAGGAGCCATCTGGGTGAGCGAGAAGGTGTAAAAGCGACGCATTGTAATTGATTGTAAAATACATGTAAGAAAGCCAAAAAGGGTCGCTCGGCAGAGAATTATGTATAATTTAGCCCACAAAAGAAACCCTCCGTGTCTGTTCTAATATCAAGCGCCCAAAGAATGCTTCCGGTTCCTGCTTGGAAATGCAAACTCCCAATGAACTCCCTTGCGATGCGATTATACACCCAAATCCAATCTCTATAATAGGTTGATTCCAGTTTAATTGCTAGAAATAGTCAGCATGAGTTTTTCGGGAAACGAGGACATGTTTGTCACTTACTAGATTGCCAGAGGGGCGACACCGTCCACCTGGTAGCCCCAGTTGCCGTTTTGCTCCTCCGTAAGGAGCCAATCGTAAGGGAACTGCACCAGATTTCCTTGGACCATATTGAGCAAGTCTTCGGCGTGGGCACGCGTTGGCATGTCATCGATGGTAAATCCGCGGCGGCTGTTCTTTGTTGTAGCACGACGACGGCGCTTGACCGACCCGATCTGGCCAGGAGGTGGGACATTCGTCTCCCTTGAGGAAGGCTTCTCAAGGGTTGAGAATGTCGTCCGGCGGTCTCTATCCCTAGTGCTGGGTTGAGGCTCCAGGAACCTGCTGGTGGTGTTTTCGAAAGCAGGGAAGGGAACGTCTCCGAGCGAGTAAACTGGAGAAGGTGCCTCAATTGGGCGCGGGCTGTTGGCGCCAGTTTCGGTATCCAGGCCAGACTTTGGTCGAGTGTTCTCGCCGTCAGCCTCTTGCATGGGCTGCTTCTCATTAACGACAGCTGAATCTTCTCCTGGAATCACAATCTTAATGTGCTCATCGTCATGGTGACGACTGGGCAGTTTTTCTGAAATCTTCTCGGTTTCCTGCTCGGCAGGCTTAGAGAGCATCTCCATTCCTGGCACGCTAACACCGAGTCCAGCAGATGTTGAGCCACGGTGACTAGTGTCAGGTTTCGCCTCAGAATCCTGTCGTGAACGACCTTCCATGCTTGCCTGGAACCGTTTTCCGTAGCTAACATACCCCTGGTATTCGGCCCATGTGCCCACCTCAGAGTCGGGCATGCATCGGAAAACCCTGCGATACAATTTTGTATTGTTCATAGCAGCACGGCCCCAGATATCATCGATGAAGCTAGGGTTGACAGGGTCTTTCATGCAATCTTTGTCAATATGGGCGAGCTCAATATCTGCCGCCATTGGGTGAACAAACCCTGGCGTAGGTCGTCCGGTCTCGGGATCATAGTGGAGAGGAGGTCCGCCAATGTCCGTATCATCCAACACTGGCAGGGATGGCAGTTGAGCAGCTCGTGGCAGTCCCAGTTGGTCGGTTGTCCGTCGGTTAAGAGCAGGGACGGGAGGCAACTCGTCATCAGCAGCTTGGCCGGCTTCGGACAACCTATGGCTCTTATATCGGCCTGTTCCCGCTGGGCTTTTGGGTGTCTCCAGTGTCCCCTTGCCTTCATTGCTAACGTTGTTAACAAGGACTTCACGACCATTGACAATCACCGAGTCTCGGCCAGCATCGAGGCCACTCTGTTCGGCGCGCTTCCATTGATCTGGGCCATAACCCGTCACATCAAGCGTCTGCTTCTGCTTTCCCTTGGGATCGGCTTGCGCCGCAGAAGCATTCGACGAAGAAGAGGACGAGCTAGAGCTGGAGCTAGATCTGGCGTCGTCCATGTTTTCAGCTGCCTCGAGGTCAAGGTCGTGGTTGAAACTTGGGATATGGTGCACTTCAGGCTTCTTGAGATTATTGGATCCGGATGCTTCGTTTTCTTGATAAATCTCGTTCATCTCTTCCTCGAAGCCCTGGCGCTCTAGCTCCTCTTGGCGTTCTTCTTCGAGGATCTCGTCTACATCCAATCCCAGGTGCTCCCGCATCAGACGAAGGCGAAGGGTATGTGCAAATCGGCCGACTTGGTATGGTCTTCCAGCCATCGTAGACATGATCATATCAGTATCTCGAACGATAGCCGCACACTCTGAATCACGGTTACCAAGCATGGATCGCTCGTTGATATTTGCGGATCCAATCAATGCAACACGATCATCCACGATTATCGTCTTTGCATGGATATAAAGCTGCTCAGTTACCAGAACGTCATTGCTCATAATTCCCCATTGTCGCAGGGAGTAGAAGCTGATGTAGTCCTCTGGCTCGATATCAGCAGCACGCAGTCGACCGAAGATGGATTGCTCTCCTCTGCAAATACTCTGGAACTGGCACATGAGAATCAATCGCACACTGGTGCCTTCTTGCTCATCGACGGTATTCTGGAAGCCGGGCATAAGGGGAATGATAATAACACATCGCCAGTCCTCGTCATTGGTGTGAGCTCTGATGATTCGGTTGACAAGAGCGTCTCCAATGCGGTTGACGATACGGGTACCATACGCCTCGGTGCTGGTGATGAAGAACTGGTTTTCAATGTAAACAAAGTGATCGGAGTCCTCAATCATCTTGATGTAAGCGTTCTGGATGCTATGCTCCGTATCCTCGATGCCGAGAGACCAGGTAGTTGCAGATCGAAGAATCTGGACTTCGCAGGTGCCAGTGAGTCCCAGTGCTTCCAGCTCTTCAACATTCGCGTCTGGCGCAGGGAGCAGGAACGGAAGTGGACGGGTCGGCTTTCGTCCACGTCGCAGATAGTTCCACCGCTGAACAAAATGACGGGTCAAATCTCGAGCCGGCTGGCCGACAACCTGCATCGCGACATCGTGCCAAGGCATACGAGGAACTTTGCTGCGGTCGTACATCTCTTCGTACGGCTCGTTGAGTCGGAAGAAGTCTTGCACTCGGGGGTTCGAGTAGTCCTTGCCGGGGAACAACTGACAATGCTCTGCATCCTTGGGCGTCTCTGAAAGTTCGAATCCGGTTGGCTTGTCATCGACAATGGGGTGCTGAGGGCAATCCCAACGTCCAAAGCAAAGATCAATACCACCAACAAAGGCCACATCATGGTCTACGATGCAGATTTTCTCGTGGTGCGCGAAGAAGAATTGGTTCTTCTTGAACTGGTTCGGCGATCTCTGTACAAAAATGTTGGGGTGAAGATTCAGCAACGAAAATTTGGTATACTCCGAGTCAATCGGAATTGCTGCCTCGACGTTGCGGTACACGATGACAAAGATCTTGACACCCTCCCTGGCCTTCTTTTGCAGAAGTCTGTCAAGGCGCCACTTCTGGCTGATGGCAGCTGGTCTTCTCATGTAAAGCTCGGGCGAAAGCCACCAATCGTGAATGTAAATAACATCCTTCGCCATGTTGATGGCTCGCGAGACATTCCACATGTAATCGCGGCCATCTACCAGCCATTGGGCGAATACCCCTGTCCGGACCGGGGAAAAGCTGTCAAATCGCTTTTGCTGATACCAAGCAGTCTGCTTCAGCATCTCATTGATTGAATCTTCAAATTGCCTCATGACGGACTGGTTACGCGAAAAGAGTCGCACCTTGCGCTCGGAGGTGTGTAGTGTGAGAGTGTGGTGTTTCTCAGGAGGTGCCTCGACGGTCAAGTCGATTTCCGTCTTCTTCTCGCTCCCCCCAATCTGCTTTGACTTTTGTCGCTTAGACACAATTCGAAATTTCGAATCTACAAGGTAGACATCGTAGATGTTCATGTTCTCGGGAGACTCGACACACACAATGTAGCTCTGGCGGACAAGGAACCATTTGCGGCTATGTCGAGCAATCACCTTGGCCGGTGTCAGTACCCGGCGGAAGTCGAGGCCTTTGGAAGATTGGATATGCAGGTAACCTTCCTTGCCATGGTAGCTACCCTCTGCGGCAAGTCGAACGCCCAAAGCTGAGAGCTCAAGGAACCGACACAATCGATTGCTGTCAGCTCTAAACATGAGCCACCGAATCATTTCAGACAGATACTTTTCTAGGATGCGACGCTGTTTCTCGACATAGCGCTGCCTTCGGGTAGCCACGTCCAGCACCGGCGCACCCGGTGTATCGGGCTGAGACATCTCACCAGGATCAGTAATTCCCGTCGATCGTCGTCTCATGCCTAACAGACTACGTCCTGATGACTTCTTCTTCTGAGTCAAGCCTGGTTCAGATTCACTCAAGATGCCCTCGCCAGCAGTCATTTCGCCGGCCGTATCCTCACCGCGACCGCTAGCCTGGTCCTCCTCGTCACTATCGTCACCCTTCTTACGAGCTCCTCGCAGATAAGGGAAGGCTGAATAGGGAAACTTGGGTTGCTTGGGGCGACCACCCAGATCCAACCGGCCGGGCATGTACTTTTCGTTGCCAAGAGCAAATTTGTAACGCAAATGGAGGTTGTAAATGTCTCTCAGTGTCCGAACAACTGTCCAGCCCATTCTGCTTGGTCCGCTGCCATACTCCAGTTCAATGGTGAACAGCCAGTGGCGATCTTTGTCATCATCTGGAACCGGACTACTGTCAGTGATACGAAGCTTCAGCTGCTCCAAAAGAACTGGAATCCTCTTATTTCCGTGCTCATCTCTTTGAATCATACTAGCAAGCATCAATACGGCAGGTGCACCGGCTCTCAGCTCGGCCATGAGCTCCGCTGACTTAAAGTAATCGAATCGGTCCTCCTTCTTCTGCCTGAGCAGCTTCAGTGTGTTTTTGACTTGTTTCCATTTCTGGGCGCCAAAGGTCGAAGCTCTTTCAGAGTTGAAGAATGGACGCCTTGGTGTCATGGCATCGCCGTCAGACATGCCGCCACCTCCAAACACGGTAATTCGACGGACATGACCTGTCCGCCGTCCTACAACTGCTTGAGACTCGGGTCCAGCCTCATCACCGTCCTCGCCGGCTGGGCGCATCGATGGGCTCATCCAAGAATTGCCCCGTCGATATGATATCCTAGTCAGGCGGTCTCGGCCTTCGCCTTCAGACACTCCATAGTCGGCGGCACCGCCAGCTGTGTCTGGCATGCTGGCGCGGCGCCTGAGAAGACGGTCATAGGTTCCCAACGGGCCATTCTCACCAGTGAGTCGTCTCGGAGTAGGGGGGTTCGATGAGTGGGCCTTCTTCGGTCGGCGAATCTTGCGCTTCTTCTTCTTTGACTTTCCAGTGTCCGTAGCATTAGCTTCGTCTGCAGTCTCCTCCGCATCTGCGTCCGCGTCGGTATCCTCCTCAGTCAACGTGTCCGGAATTCCGCGGCCTGGTCGGGAGCTGGTTGGTGAGTTCGTCATGGACTGTGTGCTTAGTTCCCCTGGAGGGTTTGGGGACTTTGGTGCCTGCAGACTGCCAGCACCAGCCAACGCCTTCAACTTTGACATCAGAGAACTTCCTTTCGGCTTGCCTGGGGCGTCGGCCTCCTCGCACGAATTATTGCGCGTGTGTCCAGCTGGAGAATCGGCCGTGTCGTGTCGGGCAAACTGAACGCTGCGTCTGCCAGCAACATGGTCCTGGTCTCCATCTCCATCGCCGGCGGTGCGATCCTTCTGTGACTTCATTGAAGGCGCAGCCGATTTATTCTTGAGGGAAGTGGGTGCTGAGAGAGTCTTTGGAGGAGGTGGTGGAGGTGGCAATTCCTTGGAGGTATCCATGGGTGCCGATGCTGAGGCCTTGTTCTCTTGCGATGTTGATTCGGGTTCGGCGTGGGGTACCGCAATCTTGGAGTTTCGCTTAGGAGGCGCTGGGGCGAGGTGGAATTCGGTGTTGGTCGATTGTGGCACTCCATCGTGCGGAGGCACAGTGTCCTCCTTGGTTTGTTCGGCCATGATGGGTCGTTGCGTGGAATGCAACTGTGTGTGTTCGAACGGTTAGGTTTAAGCGACGTTGGGCGCGACGGCGCAAGACAAATATCTATTCAAAGAGATCGACTCCCGAGCGCAACATGCTGGAATTAAAGCGATCTGGAGACAAAGGGGTCTCTCGCTGGAGTTGAGTCGACTGCCTCGTCAGCACGAGAAAAAGGAGTACGAAGGGAGCGGCTGATCGAGGTCGGCGTACGACGGCTGGGCTCGACGAAGTCGTTGGGGCAGTGAGCGTCGAGATGCTCGAGGATGAATCGTGGGTTCCCCAGGTAAAGAGTCGACCAAGGGGCACAGCAAAGACCAAGATAGATGCAGGCCGAAAGGTTGTAGAAAGAAGCCCTGTAGATCAGCTACCAACGACTACGTCAAAGCGGTCGCTTGCGGCTCAGACTCGGCAAGGATGGAGCTGGAGGACGCTGCAATTAACTTGGCAGTGTGGTGAGGTGACATGCAATCTGTCGACGATGGACCCGAACCTGGACCCCGGCCTGCTGCAGGTTGGAGCCCAGCGCCCGTTCGTCAGTAGAGAGCCTGGACCTGTACGTGTACTCCGGAGTCCGCTCTCAGTGGGGGTGGCCCCGTCAGGTAACCACAGGAGGGAATTAGACGGTGGGCTCCGCTCCAGGGGAGAGCCCGTCGGGGCGCCCTAATACTCCTGTCTCCCCTGGCCGTCACTGGAACCCCCCCTGTGGCCGGGCTCTAGTTTAATGTCCTAAACTGGGGAGCTGTGGATCTTTTTCTAGCGCCATGCATCACTGAAACACATGGATGGGACAGACAGGTCCAAATGTCAATTATCCAGAAATCAGGGACTCTACTGATAGCTGTTGCGGGACGTTGGCCGGGCATGTCTGAGAGATGCCAAATGTAGCCCGGATTTCCCTTGGCTCTAGTCTGAACTACCGCTTCCCCAGCCCGCCCGCCTTTCAAGGGGAAGAGGGGCTACGGGCCAACACATGTGGGCAATGTCAACATGTAGGTTTAATTACACCACCGGGTTCAATCTGAGAGGCGCCATCCGACTGTCAAGGTTGAACGGCCTACTCGTTCAGGGGGGGATCTGAGCCGACGGTGATATTTCGCCAATCCACGGAGGCCTCAAGCTTATTGTATACCGTATATTCTTTTAATCTTTTAAGGCTCTTCGCGAGTCGCTTGTTGCCCCTCTCGTTATCCCTACACCCTCCCACAATACGATCGTTACATAGATAGTTATCGGCCCAGACCGTGACTCCTGAATCCCTGAATCGACTCCGGCCACATGGCGACGCCACAATGCTTTCTCGTACGCAAACCCAAGCCTCATCCGTGTATCGGTTTTCTAGCCTGTCATGTAACTACTACTACTTATGTCAATGATTCGCCCATTACGCAGCCTACTGTGCGAAATCAATCAAAGAAGCGAGATCCAAACCCAAATGACAGGTATACGCGTATCAGGCCACATGTGCATTATGGTTGTGGAGATAGACATGCTGATTCTACATGCGTACATCTGAACTACTCACCGAGAGAATAAAAAAATGTACTGCTTAAACCTACTTTCAGTAAATAAATTGACGACTGCGAATTCCATGCACAAATCTGGCTCCTCAGTGGCAACTTACTCTGATTGAACTTACCCTATATTCTGGCATCTTTTGGTCTGTACATAAGGGAGGAGAAACACACATTCGAAAGCCCGTGAGTACATACAAAATAACCAAATGATATTAATATTGTACATCGTTCATATTTATGGGTTCATGTTTGCTTTCCCCCCTTGTGGGTATTATCTTGGCTACTTCTGGCAGTCTAAAATGTACCAAACTGACGGCTACCTCTGCGGGGCAAGCTAACAACACTTCAAGAGTCAACATCCGTAGAAAACGCGTCGAACGGGGCTATTGCAGCTTTCAAAGCGCCGCGCCGCGCCAAACATGACCGGACCAATGATGTTGCCACCACATGGGCTGTCCCAAACTCGAAACAGATCCAGACCTGTTGGTCCACGCCCCTAGTCTCCTGCTGGGCGTTAGCTGCAAGCCAACGGAGTTTCAGCTGTGTCGAGGAATTCCCGAGGACAGGGTAAACCAACATGACTTTTCCCATACTCTGATATGACATTTTCATCCACCTGACTCCTTCCCTTCTCTCAAGCCATCAAAGCCCCTTATGAAATACCATTACCAATACGTCTACCCACATGTTCGTCTCGTTAAGCCGAGCATAGTGCATGGTTCATTAGGTCGCGTCTTCATTGCATGTGACATCTCTCAACGCCTCCATTGGCTGGATCAGGTCGTCAGCTGCCACCAAGATATCAATAATTCCAGTCCAGTATGCTATCATTACTGACTCTAATTGGCCTGCTGGCCACCTACGGCGTGTATAGCTACATTGCCAATCTACGATACCACATCTCAGAGGCCAAGAAGACTGGTCTACCCTACATTATTGCCCGTACGCCAGTACTTTTCATCAGACTACTGCAGTACTAACATATGGCTACAATAGCATGTTCGCCAATCAATATGGCTTGGCAAATAACACATAAACTCTGGATCCCCATAATTAAGAAGTTCCCCGAGTCGTGGTGGGAAGAGTGGCTGGAGTATGTCCTCTGCATGCCCTGCATCCATATAGGCAATTTCTGACAAGACCACTCAAACAGCCCCATCACCCCCAACTTTTCATACCGTACCCGCCACGAACGATTCGCCCGCCACGGAGATGTATTCATAATAGTTAGCCCAGGAATGCTTTGGATGATGACATGCAACGCCGAGGCCATCCATCAGCTCACATCCCGACGAGAGCACTTTCTCAAATTCACAGAGACATATGAGATATTGCGGCAGTTTGGAGACAATGTATTGACCTCTGAAGGAGCCAAGTGGCGTATGCACCGCAAAGCTACGTCCGCCTCATTCAACGAGAAAAATGCAGCGCTTGTCTTCAAGGAGGCCATCCGACAAGCACAAGGCATGTTGGAAATGTGGACAGGGCCGACAGGCAGACGCCACGAATCAATTGACTCGCTCGATAAGGACACCATGAGGCTTACCCTTCATATTATCTCATATGTCGGATTCGGATTGAACTTGCTATGGCCTGGCGAGTCGTTGCCAGCACGGGCTAACTCGAAGTTGATCAAATATGGATCGTTTAAGCCTGTCGCCGGACATAAGCTGAGCTTTGCTGACACGCTCGTAAACTTGCTGGAATACATCATTCTCCTTTTGCTGGTACCGGCGTGGCTTCTGAGTATGTGCAAACTGGAAGACTTGGGAATGGAGCTTGCTGACTTTAACAGGGTTAACACCATTTCAAAAAGCAAAGATTGCTGCGGATGCGCACGAAGATTGGGGAAAGTACATGAATGAACTCTTGGACGAAAAGATAGAAGAGGCAAAACGCGGAGATCGTATAGAAGGCATGGACTTGATGGGACGACTGGTGAGGTCAAGCTCGCTAGGTGCACGGAAGACGGACGAGGCCCCGAGTGACGGCCTTTCGCGGGATGAGATTCTCGGGAACACCTTCATCATGCTTGCTGCAGGACATGAAACTTCGGCCAATGCCCTGCATTTTATCTTGATTGAGCTTGCAAACAATCCGGTCTCTCAGCGGAGGCTGCAGAAAGACATTGATCAGATACTTGGCAACACGGAACCAAGCTCCTGGAACTACGAAAGCCTGGTCAACCCCATGCTGGCCAGCATGCTAGGCGCATGCCTGAATGAGACGCTTCGCTTGATCCCAGCGGTCGTCGAGATGCCCAAAAAGGTGTCGCCGAAACAGGACCAGGTGATCACGATGGATGGGCAAAACCACATCTTGCCCAAAGGCACCAAGATTTCAATCGTGGCCGTTTCTGTGCATCGTAACCCACGATACTGGCCTGCACAGCCGAGTAGGATTCACAAAGGCCAAGGCGACATAAATGACTGGGTACCGGAGCGGTGGTACCGCAACGTCCGTGTCACCAATACCGAACCTGCGGGAGCGGAGACTGATAATGGATCCAGCGAAGGCTCGGATGGGGAAGACGGGCCGGTTACCAGCGCACAGATGTTCCGTCCAGAACGAGGATCATATGTTCCATTCAGTGACGGGCCACGGTCTTGCCTGGGGCGGCGGATCGCGCAGGTTGAGATTATTGCCGCTCTGGCAGTGCTGTTTCGGGGCCACAGCATTGAGCTTGCAGTGGATGAATGGGCGAGCGATGAAGAAGTGAGCGGCATGGCTCGGGAGCAAAAGGAAGAAGTCTACAACCTGGCACAGACAAGCTCACGAGAAAAGATAAAGAGGGCGGTGTCGGTGCTGACGCTGAAGCTCAACGGGGAACATGTGCCCGTTAGATTAGTTAAGAGGGGCGAGGAGAGGTTTGTGGATTGGATAGGCGAGTAAGGGAAGGACTAATGGGTGGCGGACACGTAACTAGTGTGTCGAAATTCACCCAAGAGCAATTGGCTGAAAGTCTGGCCGTCATGAAGAAGACATGGGATCGTCCGAGACATTCTTAAGCCCTGCTCATTTGGGCAGAGCGGGTTTGCTACATAACTCGGGGTGCAGGCTCGTTCCTGATTGGGCTGGGTGGGCTATGGGCGAAATGATGACGGCGTTTGGTCTTTTCCAAGATAGAAGCGGTGTTGACGGACACGATGACTGTGGTCGCGAGAAATTAATGGACAGGATAGGTCTGCGACTTGATGAAGATGAAGTTTACGAAATTTTGGGCATGCAAATTGCTTTTGAATTTGGAGGTGTGAGCTCTGGAAATGTGCAAGTAAACACGCAGGATAGGCATGATGTCATTGGCGATCCGAGATTGTAATCAAACACAGGCTTATTTGCTGCGTGGTATTTTGTAGAATGTTAATTTCTCGGTCGGCAAAGCGCACGGAGCACCTTTCCCCAGGTACTGACTGTTTTTGAAAAAAAAAAAAAAAAA
>NAGG01000352.1:0-39247 GCA_003031705.1 Calonectria naviculata
CTCCCCCCAGTCTCTCACACATGACTGCGGCCCGTCTCTGTGTCTCTGGGCTGAGGCTCACACACGGGATGCAATGCGATCTATATATTTCCATCCATGCCCCCATCTCGCCTCTTGAAACAGAACCGCATCCCGTCCCCCGTTCCCTCGTCTCCCACCCCCCGGCACCCGTCTCATCTCCATCACAAACAACTGCCGACAAAAATTAGGCAGAAAACCACGTGAATCCAAATCTCACTGCAATCCTGATTACTCTTTGGGGATTACGTTATGGTGACGCTTTCATGGCACTGTACGTTGCGTTCCTGGCGGCTTCCCCGCTCTTCGCTAGGCTCCGGGCGAGCCTTCGCCAATCGAGATGTCATGCATGACGTTGACCATCGCCATTCATGAAGCAGCATCGCGCCGCATCACGCCGCGGGCACCGATTCTATTCGTCATGGACGAGAAAATGCACCCTTATGTAGCTTTTTTAAAACCCATTGTCGCCCCGAATTCCGTAGCAGTGTCACTCTTGTTTTTTTCTTTTTCTTTTTCGTTTCCTCTTCCTCCTCTGTGTCTCCTCATACCGAATTGAAACGCCATCTGTGAAAAAAAAAGGGCATCCCCCCGTGCAACAACCATGATTGAAGCGTTAAAGACCAAGACCGCCGTCCCTCCCCTGCCGACGGTTGTCCGTATGCTCACCCGCGTGTGACTTCTTGTGCCTGCGAGCCCGTTAAGCTGACCCGACTGATAGCCACCCCGCCCATATTCCAGCATGCCACTCACACTGGCCACCAGGCCCTCTGGGTCGTCTTTGCCCTGATGGTCATCGTTTCTGCTGTCTTTGCATTGTTTTCGTGGAACATCCCCGTGTCCCGTCGCATCTTCCACACCATTACTACCCTGACGACCATTATTTCTGCGCTTGCTTATTTTGCCATGGCGTCTGGCGACGCATCCACCTTTTCCTGCGACATTGTGCGGCACCACAACAAGCATGTCCCCGACACCCACCAGGACGTATGTCGCCAGGTTTACTGGGCTCGCTATGTCGATTGGACCTTGTCTTCGTCTCTCATTTTGTTTGAGCTGTTCCTGCTTGCCGGCACCAGCGGTGCCCATACTTTGATGGGAATCTCTGCCAACATTATTGTGTTCCTGACTGCTGCCTTTTCCGCCCTCGGACGTTCGCACACTGCCCAGAAATGGGGCTGGTTTATCATTAGTGTCATCTCCTATGTCTTTGTGGGCTGGCACCTCTTGTTGAACGGAACCCAGGCGGCCAGAACAAGGGAGGGTTCTGTCACCAAGCTGTTTGGGTCTCTGGCCACCGCGGTCTTACTTCTGCAAGCTGTTTACCTTGTGTAAGTCACCTGATACTATGCCCAATGGATATTTCTAATGCATTCACAGTGTCGGAGGTGTCGCGACTGATGCTAGGAGGACGAATGTCAACACTGAAATCATCATTTATGGTGTTCTCGACGTTCTCTCCAAGGCCGGTATTGGCTTTTGGCTGCTGATTGCTTCGCGCAAGGCCCGAGAATCCTTCCAGGAAACCACCGGATACTGGACCCACGGCTTTGCCAACGAGGGTCGAATCCGAATTACTGATAACAACGGTGCCTAGATGGTACCTCATTATACCCCCCTCGGCGACTATAGGGTGTCGGATGTATGAGATACCACGTCGGACACGAGTATGGTTTGAACGAGAAGGATTGGGTTCAAGAAAAGACGCGCGTGAACTGAGTTTTTGGACCGAGATTGTATGCGAAATGGCTAGGTTTTATTACGTTGGTCGGCTTCGGCGATTGAAAGACAGAAAAATGGAAAAAAAAAATATTGATTTGAGGCTTACACGATATCCGGCTCTGTGGAACCGCGATCATAATAGCATGAGGGCTACAATACTCATCATAAAAGGTCAAAGGGAGAATTGAGAATGCAACTGGAGCTCAATTTTAACAACTTCCATTTAATATTAGGACGGAATGGCAGCATGTCAAGTCTTTTGTCCATCTCTATTGATCATGAAGTGTATTAAATGTAGAGATTATCGCGATCCTTGGTGTCTGTTGTAAGTGGGGCCCCCATACAAAAATTTTGCAAACCAAGAAATAAAATACTTTTTGCTAACGCAGTGAATCGCATTTCTGGCTTTGCCTCTATCTTTGAATTTGTCTGTAGCATTATTCCATTGTCATTCCTGTCTATTATTCCAAAACAGGGCGCAAAAAAATATTTCCTCAACACCATCGTGACACGGAGCAAAAGAGACGACCACGCCAGGAGTCGAACCTGGAATCTTCAGAGGATCTCGTATTTAACCGAAATCTGACGCCTTAGCCATTAGGCCACGCGGCCGATGGGAGCTCGTGAACTATTGGCATCTTTGCAGCCTTCCAGACGGGAGCACGATGGATGTGGTTGGATTTTCCGTTCCAAGACTATTTCTTTTCCTCCAGTGGAAGTTGAGATGGGAGGTGATCTAACCACTTTAATTTGCCCACTGTTCTATTCTTCTTAGTCTCCTGGTAAAGGAAGTGAATCCGAACGGACAATGGCCTTATTGCTCCAGGGTATGTCGCACCATACCCAGAGTCAAGTGGCTGTGATTCTTCTGCCAGTTCTATCTTCTGAGTTGTTTGACGATGCCAAGACATGTACAATCCTAGGTTCTGGTCTAGATTAGGAATGTGTGACTAGAAAACCTGCTAGAATTACTTTCAGTGGATACAACTGATATCCCTGACTCTGTGTTGAGAATTGTTCGAGCTGACGCGTCATCTACCGCACAGCTCCATGTGTCTGAAAGGTACTGGCTTGTTATTACTTGGGTTTTGAGGGTGAGTCCAGCTATGCTTGTGGACTGAAATCTGGTTTTGGCAGTTGTGGCCGGCTGAAGGATAGAAATTGACAAGTCTTCGTATCTGCAGTGATTTTATGTCATGGCCGTTGACTAAACCAATGTTGTTTTCCAAATCCATTGCGTAATATTCTTCTTCCCCTTTCTCTAAAATCCAAAAAAAAAGAGTTTTTGAAGTACTTCACCTGCATTGGTACTTTGTTGCGAGTATGCAGGCACTCCGCGAATCGGGTTTCGCCGGAAGTGCCGTCAGTATGATGCGAGCATAGTCGACGTCACATACAGAAGTCGACTGATTGTTGCATACGGCAGTTGCACTGATTTAGCGGACCCGACGGAATTATATCATACAGAGGATCCAATCTCGGCCCTATTCCGCCGGGCTTCTTATTGGATTCCAGGAACCCGGAGCTAGTATCCTGCTCCTGAAACGTTTTGGGAATGCAAATGTCTGTTCTCGGCCTTCTCACCTGTCACCATGGCGACAATGCCACGGGTAATTCCTCTGCGCATTGTCTCACCATGTAAGACAGCCCATTGCTTTTTGGTCTTGTTGCATGTAGATCCTCGTTTGCGATGCACATCGCTCTCCACATGGTGCTCGGGCTAAATTGATGGTGGCCTATGCGCTTGGTTGTCACTCGATCGGTTCAATCGGATCGAGCGTATTTACAGAACCAATTGACTTATTAATCTGCAGTTTTTTTCTTGAAATAAATAACAAAAAAAAAAAAATCAGCCTGCATAGGAAAGCAGACTTCATTGGGTCGTGTCGGGGTACATTGGTCCCGTTTGTTATGGCCATGACGAGTTGGGAAGCGGCACGGGATATGCAGATCACTGTCTCAGCCTCCTTCGTGTCTAGGCTCTTGGCGACTTAGGCGACAACGGAAGCAAGCCAGGGCTGACGAGGTTGCTGAGTCTGATGAGCAGGTCGAGCCGAAGCAAAGGATAATTGTGGCCTCATTTTGACACACGTTCGGCACATAGACTATATCGACAATAGACCTCAGTTTCCCCCACGGGCATGTGCTCGCGTGGATAGATAACGTGCTCTCTCCACAAATAAACACCATCCGGAATGCCCTGGTTCTGCTGCTTGGCAGGGCGATTTTGGACCGCCCTAATTAGGCCGTGAAACTGGGACGGATCTCGCCATTAGCATCTGGATACTACCCTGCCAGCGGCCTCTGCGCACATTAAGGTTAACAAGATAATTAAAGATTACGGAGTACGTACCTGGCCGCAAGGTCTAATATGCCGCATCATTGCCCAACGGAGCACGATCCTTGTCGCAGCGGGCTAGGAGCCTTCCACAACAGGCCTAGGCCGTGGAGCTCCCGAGCTTCTCGAAATACATTTGGACGGCTTTTGCCAGGGAGGAGCCTCATCAAACCCGGAGAATAAAGTTTTTTGTGAGATTGGAGCATAGATACAGCCAGGTCAGACACGGCTGTGTGTTATCCAGGCCAGCAAAAACGTGGGCTGCCGTTAGGTATGTGGCGTTGACAAAGGGCATTGAGCGTAAGCCAAGACAGCAATTTATCCATGGCGGTTCTGTCTCAGAGACACAGCTTTGTGCGTGTGACTCGGCACGTCTTTGCATTGCAAACTAAACAAGATGTTCAACGCCATTGGGATACCCAACCTACCCAACGCATGCACGGTATGTGCGGGATGCATACATGTGTGCCCGCGTCCCGCTAGTGGCCTGCGGTCAGACAGACGACACCCTGCAAGTGCCTCGAAAGATGGCGCCCCGTCTTGCGGTAGTTGGATAATTCCAGGGATCTTCGTGGTCCACACTTCCCGTTGACGCGATCGACAGGCATCTGTTGATGATCACAACATAGGATACGGCCGGAGGGCACGGGTGTATTAATACTAGACTAGACCTTCGCAATCATGCTGATCGACACTCGACCTTTACTCGTCCTCATCGTCTCTCACTCTCTCTTTTAGCAGTAGACGCCTTTCCAGTCGCCAAGATGCGTTTCCTTCACTCGCTCATTCTCCCAGCTCTCGCCTCGCTCGTCAGCTCTGCCGCAATTGAGCGATCTGACAACTCGACCATCTACGATGCCATTATTGTCGGCGGTGGCCCCTCCGGTCTCGCCGCTTTGAGCGGTCTCGCCCGTGTCCGTCGCAATGTCTTGCTGATTGACTCTGGCGAGTACCGCAACGGCCCTACCCGCCACATGCACGACGTCCTGGGCTTCGATGGTGCGTCTTACATTCTGATTGTAAATAAATAAAAACTAACCCGGTGCAGGCGTCACCCCTGCGTGGTTCCGATACTCTGCGCGAAAGCAGCTTGAGCACTACGACACCGCCGAATGGACCAACGGAACTGTCACCAACATTGAGGCCCGCAACAACTACACCTCCTTCTCCGTCACCAGCTCCACCAAGTACGGCCAGAAGACTTACACCGCCCGCAAGATTGTGCTCGCCACTGGCCTGAAGGACCATGTGCCCGCCACCAAGGGTGTGGAGGAGAACTGGGGCAAGGGCATCTACTGGTGCCCCTGGTGCGACGGCCACGAGCACGCCGACCAGCCTCTGGGTGTGTTCTGCCCTTACAACGAGGTTCCCAGCATGTCTCGTGAGATCCTGAACCTGAACCGGGACATTATTGCTTTTGTCAACGGTACCCAGACCCCCGAGACCACCATCAAGGCTGAGTCGTCTTTCCCCGACTACCACACCTACCTGAAGATCCACAACATCACCGTCGTCAACGAGACCATCACCGAGGTCGTCCGCCTCAAGGAGGCTAACATTGCCGAGCACGACCCCAGCCTGCCCACTGCCCCCGAGTACGACCAGTTCAGCATCAAGCTCGCCAACGGCAAGGCCATTGAGCGAAACGCCATCTTTGTCAGCTGGACCAACGAGCAGAGGTCCAACGTTGGCGAGAAGCTCGGAGTTCAGCTGTACGGTGGCCGTCTTGCTGCTGACAACGCCAACGGTCTGATCACCAACCTCTACGGTGTCTACGCCATTGGTGACGCCAACTCTGACAACTCCACCAACGTCCCCCACGCTCTCTACTCCGGAAAGCGTGCTGCCGTCTACCTTCACGGTGAGTTTGCAAGCATTTAATTTATTTTACATCAGCTAATAATTGCACAGTCCGACTTGAGCGTGAGAATGCCCTCGAGGAGATTGCCGCTGCCAAGGCTTCTGGCAATGCTGCCGCCGAGGACACCAAGCGAGCCCTGGAGCTCGATGAGCGATCCATCTGGCAGGAGATGAACGACCCCCGTGATCTCACCTACGCTGGAGAGTTTGAGCAGTAAAAAATTAGGAGCGCATGGATGTCAGGATTGGTGCTGAAAATGGCCCAATTTGACAATTGGCGACCTGGATTTGGCACGACCAAACAATAATTCTTGGACTGCTTCTTGAAATAATAATTAGAGCCTCATTTTAAGCGTACATATATCGTTTCGAGCGAAATGGGTTAATATATTGTATTTTATGGCCATGTATTGGATACATGTTTTCTGTGTATTCTGAATAGATATGCTAGAAACCTAAGATGACGTGAACTGCATGTATAATATGTGAACGAGAGTCGTGATACATGCTGAAGTTGTTCAACTAATCATGCTCAAGGAAATATGAACCGATAATCGAATTGACTGCTTTACTCGTCCAACTGCATTTCTTGAGCATCATTTGGGCTGGTTGGGGTAAAGAGAAAGAAGTTGGTGTCTTGGCATACAGTAATCGAATCTTCAATGTTTTCTTCCAAAGGCTCGTCCTGAAGAAAGATAGAAATCAGGGTGTTAGAAGCAGGGCTTCAACTTGAACCAAGTGAAACAAACCTGGTAGATCGCTGGCAGAGATTCAGATAGTTTTGTCATTGCCAGCATCTGCTTCTCAAACTGCGGGCTTTCAGAGCGTACAAGTTCTCGACGACCTGAAACTAGCTCCTCCACCAACCAGAGCTTGAGATCTGCCATGGGGGGCCACTTAGTTTTGGGAGGCTTGCTCCTCTGGTTGTTGGGACCTGTTGGATCGAAATGTATGCGTCGGAGATGCGCGACGGCGCTGTAGGAAGTATTGTATTTCTTATGGCTGGCGCACGCTTTGCAATCTTTGAGTGGCTTCTTGGCGGTGACGTTGGGTACGATTCCAACTGTGGCAGGATCTCTGCAGACAAATTTCATAGCGATCTCGGCGTGCCTGGCGTTGTTGTGTCTGCGAAGTTCATTCTCACGCTTGAAGCCGTTGGGGGAGTCGTTGCACTGATCACAAAAGAATCTAGTATCGTTGCTAGGCGCAGGTTCTTTTTTAGGTCGAGCTCTTGCTGGAACAAGAGCCCTCATTTTAGGCGACGGGGAGGTCTTGGATGACGCTTTATCAACTCGAGTTTTGCGTTTGCAACCGGCTCGCTCGGTAGTACTGGTCTTGGAGGACTTCGCCCGTTTGGAGTTTTTATTACGCGTGCCCGCCATAGTTTGAGAAGAATAATATTTTTATATATTTGATGGAATTGTAGAGAGATATGTGGTATTTTTGCTATTGGTACTCCCGCGGCAAGCCAGAGGCAACTCGGACACTGTTGACGTTTCGTAAGCGATATTTCTTAGTCGTGAACTGATTTGATATGAACAGAATAGATACGTTACCTCTTAACTGGCAGAACAGGATGAAATGGAAATTGGAGAAAGAAAGAAAAGGTGTTTTCTGAAGTGCGGTAGCCTTGATTGCCCAAAGCTTCGTTTGTGGTTTGTAGAATAAGACTCGGAAAAAGGTGCTGAAAACTAGACAAACTAAGGAGACATGATTTCGATTCTGGGGTAGTATTTCATACTGAAGAGGCCGTTTGATACTGATGGTGACATGATTAGAAGATGTCGGAAGCAATTCGAAGACGAGGACGCAGGCTTGCATTTATATTGCATCTACTGATTGGTCGAGGCTTGGTAAAGTGTGAATTTCCTATTTTGTCAGAATTTGCGCCACCAACGGGCTAGGCATCAGCTTGGCGTGGTCAGCCAGCCTTCTGAGCGATTTAACTTGATCGTAGCGAGTATTTAAGGCACTATGACAGCTTTTCTTTGCTTCTGGGAGCGGGGCAACTGCACAATGACGAGAGTGCCGTTGCCATGGAGCCTCATTCGCCTATAGTATCGTTTTTACGGTTGCGGGTAATGTTAGAAAGTGTCTCACCACCCCAAAAGCAAGACAGGAAAACAAAAAGCTGACAGGTCACTGATCAACCCTTCCATCAGGTTCGAATGAGATCCAGCCTGACTTCGGGTACTGACGGTAAGACATGATCGCTTGGAGGATGCCTAGAGTTTTTGCTTTGGGCGTTTGCTCTGCTGAAAGAGCTGGCATTGGTCTCATTCCAAACAGGAGGGTTGATCAGTCAAGCTATTCGCCACCTCGACCAGGGTGAAATGTCATGCATTCAAGACAACTAGATATGAGTAGAGAAAGAAGCAAAACTATTTTCGAAGTCTCAAGATAATGTTAGATAGCTGTTGGCTTCATGCGGCTCAAAGACCCCCCGTCAGGTAAAGTGGCTAGCTGAGTGGTGATCAGCCACCAAATGCTCCGATTTCTATCGGGCATCACATGTTTCTGAAGCGACACTCTTATGAGTCCTTTACACAAATTAGGAAATCTCAGGTTTCTTTTGGGAAGCTTACATCTTGCCGTGTGGATGACGGCATTAGGCTCAGACATTAGAGCTTCCCCACTTCATAGTCTAGCAATTGCGGCAACGAATTTATAAGGAAGTGCTTTTTTTGTCAGAAGATTCCTCTACGGTAGAATTTACGTGCTCGATTGCCCCATCTGGGCTTTCTCATCCCGCGGAGATCCGACTAACTCTCACTTGAAACACTGTAACAAGGGTGGGGAGAAAACGGTGGACAATTGTTACAGAGCACACGCCAAGAAGGCGAGATGATGCAGCGGGTTCCTTCTTGGATATTATGAATAGAGCACCAATATAATATTGTAATCGGATTGTTGAAACAGGAAATCCGTTAGAGTTTGGCCTTAGTGTGCTTCATCAAGGGCGACTGCCCGATAAACGGTAGAACCTTTCTCTAGAAAGGGGCTCGGGCAAAAGTTGGAGAGTCTGTAGGCCATTTCTACGCTGCCACATGAATGCGGCAAACCCATGACAGGAGGCCGATCACCCAGGATGTGTTGGTCAGTTTGCCCCCACAGGAGCGACATTTACGGACCTACCACAGGCCTCAGCCATTACCTCAAATCATAGTAGGGAGGTGTGAAAATTTGGTCTTCCTTGGTATTACGACCCGTCTCTTGATAATGAAGAGGTTTACAGGCTTGGAGAAAAGTCTGTTACATTCTAGAGAGAGCCCCAGTCACCAAAGTCTATTGGAATGCATTGACAACATGAGGTTGCATTGCAAAATGCGAGTCATTACATGTAGATAAAAGGGCATGTATCCTCCTAAAACATAGCCAACAGCTACCAGGTTCAACATACGTTCAGTATTGAGGTCAGATCACTGAAGTATGCCCAAGTAACCATTAAGCAGGTATGCATACATTCTGTGGTATCTTGTTGGTGCACAGAAAGCCCTGGTGTTCACGCAGCCCTCTCGAGAAAGAAAGGAAGTTTCTCAGGAAGACTAACGGCCACTGAAATGGAGGTTCCAGTAGAAAGCAAGACCAGTCGAAGGCCGTGGGAGACCCGCAGCTTCTGAGAAAGCAAGCAATTCGCCAAGAGGCAGCTCATCGTTTGGCTTTTGCCTGACCTTTGGCTTCTACAGATGATCACACTCAAGGGAGTAGCAGGATTGTAAAACATTCGTGGATCTGATTCGACCGGCGAGCCCAACCTTCCATTGATCCAAGGGAAGGCTTGTGTTCTATCGCTGCCAGTAGGCGTGTTGGCTAAATCGGTCCTTGCTTTTGCGGTGGGTTTTCGTGGCGGAACGGACGTGGTTTCGTACGGCTTCGTTCAAATTTGGAACTGTGATGGCCTCGTTGGTTTCATCAGTCTTTCTAGTTTTGCAAAACTCCGAATGTCTCTGGGGTGCAGCCTTACCCATCGAGGAAGAAATTACCAAGCGCGTGTGGAGGACGACACAGTCCCCAAGCTGCCTCAAATGGAACGCTTCTTTTTGGACTGTGATAAAAGATCTGACGGAGAGACTAGAGAAATTCCAGGAAGATGTTTACGGAGGAACTACGAATTTTATGACTACGCCTTTGTCTTGAGGGTACTTGGGAATCAGTCACATGGAGCGTCTCTGCGACAGGTGGATGGCCTCCCACATATGAATACGAATAGTGCACGCGTCCATCCAATCATAATGAGGCATATAATTTCTTTTGCAGCACAGTGTTGTCAGCATCCACGGCGGACTTCTCATACTGTAAGAAGGGCCAGCCTTGATTTGTCCGATGGCAAGCAAGTGGGCTGATGAACCCCGATCGTACTAATACTTTGCTCTCAGCCCATTGATCCTTGGTAACCAAGATCAAATGACGATACGTAGCCGTATAATCTAATAAGAAACATAAACATCTTGAACTAATCACTCAAAGTTTACCATCGAGAGATCATTGTACACGGGAATATTGTGCTGCTTGATGTAAATGTGTGAACAAAGAAACCCATCGCATATTTTGTTGAGCTAGCCAAAAAAATACTGTATTTGACTTTTCGCAAATGCTTCCCCCCGGCTTGGTCTTTGTACCATGACCTTAACACCACGATTCTCATTTCGGCCAAGCAGGCTGATTGTAGTCAATACTCTGATATCTGACATTGGATCTGATTCCCACATTGATGTCAGAGACTGCTGAGCCCTAGCAAAACTATACCACCGTCTGCTAGACTTTACAAACTTGGAAGGTAGAGGAGTTTGAGGCAGTGAGGGACATCGTATTCAATAGTCTGTAGAGGGAAAGCACTAGTTCCTTTATTTTTGGCGATATCTATTCGAAGCTAGTGGGCTCTAGTTGGGTTATTCCGGGGTCGGTGGCTGCCATGAGCATCGCCGAAAGCCGCTAGAATTCAGCAAGATCTACACGCATTAGGAAAACTATAGCGTTAAGTGTTGAGCTACGCTCCAAATTAGTTCAACATCTGATAATATAGCCGTGGAAAGAGATCTGATTCAAATTGGGTTTGACAATTTTACGAGATCATGTCCAAATTCATTACATGCTTTTCCCCTTTCTTCATAGGCATTCATTTCCATCATCTTTACTTTGAGAACGCTGAAGAGACATCATTTTAATAGTTTGGGGCCGTTCCATCATAAAATACTACTCATTGTTGCCATCAACCTGCGGCATTTCTTATCGCCGCTTCAGTAGCGGCCGTCTGCCAGTCAGTCAAAAGTAGATATCCGTACTCCATCAATGACACGCTTCGTACACAGTCAGTACATGTTTAATCACCAGGAAGTTTGACACTTACATAATAAGGCCTGTAGTTGTACCCGTCCACAAGCCTTTGAGCTTCCAGTCAAGCCCGATTCCTAGGCCCAACGCAATAGGCAATGCGAAAATATAGTATGCAGCTAGGTTGGCTGGCCCGCCAATAGACTGTCTACCGATGCCACGCAAGAGGCCATGCGCTGCTGCACTGACTCCGTCTAGGAAAGACGTTACGCCAACAAGTGGCAAGGTTGCGGCGACAATGGCTGCGACAGCTTTGTCATCACTGAAGATGTAGGGCAGCTGGACTCGGAATACAACGAGAAGCAGAAAATGCAGGAATGTCCATGCACAAGTCACAGCGATCATCTGGCATGGTTAGCAATTGGTCGGCATCGCGGTAGACTGACAAGCAGAACATAAAATTATGAATACAACTTACCACCTTGGCCGCAAGTTTGGCGTCGCCAACTTGTCCACCGCCAATCAGGCACGCTACTCTTGTTCCCCCTGCTATTGTGAATGCGAAGGGAATTTGATACAAGAGCGTGACCATCGTGATAATGATGCTCTGTGCCGGGAGATAATCGACTCCAAACCTAGTGGAAACGAGAGTCATGATCTCAAAGGTAAGGTATTCTGCCTCCACCATTATCATACCTGGGATAGCCAGTCGGATCACCATACCCAAGTTATCAAATGCTCGCCGGCTAAAACCTCCCCAGCACTGGAAGCCATCAACGAACTTGACGTAAAGCACAAGGAATAGAGGGATTAATGTTCTTGTGATTGCGACACTGATGGGAGCACCGATGAAGCCCAGCTCAAATTTCCAAATGAGCAGCCACAAAAGCAAAGTATGTATTGGCGCAGAAAGTAGAAGAATATAGGTTGTAGCTCGAAAGAGTCCTTGGGCTTGAAGGAACCGCTTTCCAACTTCAAAACCGGCATAGCCTGGGAGGGCAAATATCAGGATCCTGAGATACAAGCTGGAGAGACGAGCGGTTTCAGCGTCGGAGACGACATGCTTAAGGATATTCGCCGAGAAGGCCCATAAGAAGCCTATTGGGACTGAAAAGCATAGTAGCAGAAGCATCAAACGTTGGCAGTGAATCCCAACAAGGCTCTTATCTCCTGATCCGTATGCTTGGGCACATAGAGTATCTAGGCTTGTAGCCAATCCTTGAAATGCCGCAAAGCACGTAATGGTAGCCGACATATTTCCCACTGCAATCAGCGTTAGCACCGCAAGGGAGAATTGATCATGGACTAACGTGAAACAGCTCCCAGTTCAATCTTGCCCAGTCTCCCTGCCGCCAGCACACCTAGTACATCGATTGAATATTGAAGGAGGAAGGTCACGACCAAAGGTGCGGCGGAGGATGCTAAAACTTTGCCCTCGTGTATCCATGTAACTTTGGTGTCACAAGAGATCACTACCTTTGCAAGCTGCGCCTCGACTAATTCCCCAGACACGGAGTTTGTCCTCGGGGCGAAATGCTGCTCGGTAGACCTCAATAGAGGGGAAGTTTCCGAATGGTAGACAGTAGCTACCGCATCGTTCCTATCGCTGATCACCTCCCTGCGGAACGAGGTTCTGGATACTCGAGTAGTTTGGGTCGTCTCACGCACGGAGACCTCCGAGGCCTGGCCGCGCTCTTTTGGGAATCCTGCCATCTTGACGATTGCCAGAGTCGCAAGCAAACTGGAAGATGCACCAATTTCGAAACTGAAGGAGGAACGAGCTGAAAACACGACAGGAAGAAAAGCCCAACCCCCCCATAAGCCGCCCCGATGATAGGGAAGAGGGGAAGTGGCTTATCATGGCTCAATGCATGTGATCACCTGTGTACTGGATTGCTTATGCATGTTGCATGTTAGTTATCGCACTTATGAAGCAGAACAGCAGGCTAATGTTAAGTGGCGCACGGGAAGTGATTGTAGTTGGTAGCTCTCGATTCAACATCTGTGGGCCCAGGCAAATGAGATGTGGGTACTTGGAAAAGCACCGAGACAATTGGGCACTCAACGGCTTGAAAAGTTGTGAGACATGCCCCAATAGTGATTTCATTAGGCAGTTTTGTGGAGGATCCCGCCACCAGACCAGCCACCGAACTTGGCGTTGCTGATCCTCTGAGGGGTTTCTTGATTCTGAGCATTGAATGTGTTGCAAAGCGGGATGGTTTGGAGGTCAAATTACTTTGTATGAGGGATCGATGATTGATATCTTGAATCTGATCCTATGTATGGAGTTGGAGTGAATGCGACCTTGTGTCTGATTGAACGATCGTTATGCGCGCAACGCAGTGCGCATTAGTCTGCAGTCTTTATGCATTTGCCGCGATTATCGAGTCACGAACGGCTCACCGCTCCCCAGCCAATTGTCTTTCGCAAAATAGTCTCCAGATCATCTAAAGTGGAAAATATTATTCACATCGCATTAAGCCGCGAGAGTTGTTTACTCAGAACGCCACATCGGACTTTAGTACATGTGCATGTGCAATGCACCCAGCCCCTAATTCCTCACCATCGTGCCCACAAATCCACTTCTGCCACCATGAGTGGGATTTAGCTGACTCACTAACCATGTCTACGGTTGATAATCTCCTTGCCATAATTCTATGAGCAATCCTCATATGGGATGAAGGCGAACAATCCCATTTTCACAGGGATCTAATCCTAATCGCCCATGGATACAACCCTTCCATCATTCATCACCTTGTCTTTTCTGTGCTTCTTCCCAGCCTATGCCTAGGGTAGCCCACACAATAATTCAAAATATCTATACGGTTAGACTGGGGGGCGATCCGCAATGAATCCGATGGCTACACTCGCTAGTTAGAAGAAATAATGGAGCAATAATGTATGTTTATGATACCTTGGCGTTCATTTCAAATTTAAAGCGCGATATCGTTAAGCCATGGGTGTTTAAGAGCTTGCTTTACATGACAAACAATATTAATTTAAGCTCCCAAAGAAAAAAACAAGCCGGCTAGAAAACCTACCGAGCTGGTTAACCGGCTTTGAGGGTCTACTTGGAGGAGGTGGCCAATAAAATCCTTGGCTTGGAGACTGATATCTTCCCACTGTTCATCTGGAAATTTTATCTCTCCACTGGTACACTTCCCAATCAAGTCTTGGTTGCCATGGGACGAGAATGGTGCATGGCCGCAAAGAAGCGTGTATGTAATAATCCCTATTGATCAAATGTCTGCAGTCTTGCTATAATTCTTCTTGAGCAATATCTCCGGAGCGGGGATCTCCGGGAAATATTCACACGGGGTAAGGAATTTACCCGTTGGATCGATAAGGTTTATGATGCTGAACTCATTCATAACCATGGAGTCGTTCTTCCCGTTTAAATAGAGCAAGTTCTCCAGCCTCAATTCTGAGCAGATATGTTAACCTCGTAGCCTTTTTCATGCTGTTTATGAAAAAGCTTACTTCGTTGAATCAAATCCTTACTATGAAGGTAGCCGATAGACCAGAGTACCTTCTTCAGAACCTGGGCACCCTTCTTTTCCGGAAGCCTGCCGTTTTCCTGGATCATCGTGGCAAGACTGTCTCCTCTCACTCGGTTTGTAACGATATAATATTTTCCCTGGAAATTGTTAAATATAGCGCGGCTATGAGTAACTAAAAACATTACCTTCGATTCGAATCATTCATTGATAGCCATGAGGTTTGGGTGATTGAGACATTGGAGTAAGTTTAATTTCTCATGCATTGCTTTGTCATCTACTTGCAATTGACTCTTCAAAACGGTCCTTATGGCAACCTCGCCAGATGGACCTCCAGCTTCTGAGATACTACCGTAGTGATCAAGCCAGAATACGTTGCCAAATATGTAACTAGATCTATTAAATGCCATTAGTTAATATTAAGTAAGGTGGTAATTAAGGCTAAACGTACTTTTTCTCATAGCTGTCGGGTTGGTGGCGTAGTCGATTGACCATGCTACTGACCCTAAGCGACAGGGATCGTCTTTTCTTTGTCTTTGCAGAATCTTCATTGCTAGCTCTGCCAAATAGTACTTGCTCCTCAAGTAGTCTCACGGTTTCTGGGTGGGATTCGTCTGGAACACAGAGGACTCCTAGCTTGCGACCCAGTCTCCAATCACTGTCCGCCCCATATGATATTTTTCTCTCGTGGATTGTGACATTCGGTCCCTTTTCAAGCTCAAATGGGTTTCTCCAACCTGGTGCAAGCTTGCATTGTAGGATGCTAAGACACTGCCCCTGTAAAGGGAAGAGATGCTAGAAGATAGTGGTAATTTACACTGAAAGAGTAGAAAACACTAGAGAGTGGGTCACATCTAGGTCTGGCACCATCTCGCTGATAATTTGTGATACATTGCCACCGGTTCATACTTGCATGATTCATCTATTCTAGAGTTCGGTTGCAAACATATCCTATTTTCGTATTAGAAATGAGGAAGCAATTGGATTGGATTTTTTTTGTATATTGTGCTCGATTGAAAAGTTTGTAGTAGCCCTTTTCCGACTAAAGCTAACTCTAATCCCCATGGGCGAGGATTCGGCCGGAACTCATCCGAAAAAAGTCATGGGGTCAGAGATCGGCTAAGGGACTTTATTAAATATGACTGGTAGGCCTGAAAATAGTTGGTCATATTTGAACTGGAAAGAAACGAAGAGAAATGGGTTCCATCAATATTCTCCCCACGCTTACACTACAATCTGGGACCAAGGTTCCTGCAGTACGCCAATAATCCGAATTTCCGAGTTTAGAACAATATTTGAATATTGACCTCTCACAGATTGCATATGGAACCGGGACATTGTGGTTCAAGGATCCCGACTCTAGCGTTGACCGTCGGGTAGTGGATGGTATCAAGACGGCAATCGAAGCGGGGTATCACCATCTCGATGGAGCACAGAGTAAGTGAAAAAAATGACTGAAAGGGAACCACAGTCTAATTATTTCTCAATTGATAGTGTATAACACCGAGCGTGAGCTAGGCCTGGCTATCCAAGAGTCTGGTGTTGCGAGAAGCGAGATATTCCTGACTACGAAAGCTCAGAGTCTCAACAATGTCGAAGAAGCCCTTGAAGACAGTCTGGTTAAGATGCAAACAGAATTTGTCGATTTGTTCGTAATTCAATACCCAGATGCAATGTGCATATCCCCAACGCTAACGATGTCGGGATTACACAGATATCTCCTGCATTCCCCGTTTCCTTCATCTGATCCAGACGATTTGCGTTCTGCTTGGAAAGAGATGGAAAAATGTGCCAAAAGAGGCCTTGCTCGTCATATTGGAGTCTCGAATTTTGCCAAGGAACACTTGGATACTATACTCAAGGTGGCAACCATTAAGCCGACTGTCAACCAAATTGAGATGCACCCGTATCTACAACAACCTGACCTTTTGACATACCTAAAGGAACAGAATATCATGGTTGAAGGGTTTGCACCACTAACTCCCATAACGAAATTTCCCATGGGCCCTGTTCATGTAGTCTGCACACGATTGGCAGCAAAATACAAGGTTTGCGAATCGGCTATTCTGCTGAGATGGGTTATTGACCAAGGAGCCGCTGTCATCACGACCAGTGGAAGAAGAGAAAGATTGGACCAATATTTGGCCGAGGTTCCTTCTTTTAAGCTCACAGGGGAGGACATAGAGGAGATTAGTCGGGTATCAAAGGACGAACGGTATAGAGGGTTCTTTGCTGATGAGTTCCAAGCTTTTGAGAAGGGAAAGTGAGACAGGCAGAGTTCACTGGGAAGATATATAGGAAGGCATTTGCCCTTTCATTTAACTCTTTACCTGGCTTTGCAAATAATCTCGTGCAGCAATTGGCAAATAGTCCCAATACGAATTCCCAGATCATAGTGCCCTCTCTCGTCCGGGTCCCGGACGAGATCCGGCCGGACCGAGTAACAGTGGATGTTGATTAATTTTTATACCAAGCGACAAGAAAAGATAACCAAAGCACACCGGAAATCAACCGGTAATTCTGGTTTGACACCAAAGCAGCTTCGGGCCGCATCTCCAACTATCGGGTAATGCACTGGACCAAGTACCAATAGGTACCTAGCCGGTATCCTATCTTGAACATGTACAAGATCAGTTCTCCTTTGTATACTTGTAAAAATCACAGTTGGTTTGATCCAACATGAGACAGTTGATGATAAAGGCTCAAGCCGGAAATACACCGAATTAAAATTGTATACTGGGCTACGTGCTGTTTAAAAATCTATGTCTTTTTACACCATCGCGTCTAACCCTTAGCTATGAGCAAATACCGCGCCTCATTGCTTTTTTAATATTGAGCCTGGTATGGCAAATGCAATTGCGGTTATGCCTCGTCTGGCTTCTGTGCGTACACCACGTAGCTAGAATAAAATATTAGCACCACAAGACGAATCAAAGTAATTGAACTTTGCGTCAGGTTAACTCACTAGGGCCAATATCCGTGCATACGCGGATTTTTAATTTCCTTTCTCAGATATGCCAGGAATACTGCCACCTCAGCGTCGGACCAGCCGAGGCCTTTTTGGAACATTCTCGTTACCATAGCCTCAAGGCCATGGAGAAGATTCTCCATTTCCCAGGCGCCTAGAAGCTTCATTCGCGGGTCCTTGGGCCACGGGTTGAATGGTAGTTTGAACATCTTTTGGGTGACGTTCTTGTAGCCTCGGTCCTCAAACCAGCCTTTCCACCTCATGGGGTCGCTGAGGCTGGCGCCATATTTTGAGGATGCCGACTCCATCATGCCCGAGAACTTGCGCAAGTAGCTGTCCTCGGGGATTGAGTCGTCGTCGCAGCCAAGAATACCGACGATGGCCTGGAATTCAACCCAGCCGCCTGGTTTTAGATGCCTATTGACAGGGCGAGGCGTTAGTGATCATGGAATTGAAGTGACATGTAGAGTGAGGTGAAATTTGTCGACGCAAATCTGGAAGGGGGCCAAGACGTACGTATAAGTTTGATCGACAAGACCAGGCCAATCTCGAATGGCAAGCAGCAGATCACGGGAAAAGACGAAATCAAAGCTGTTCTCCTTCCATGTCCAATCTCTTTCGATGTCGTCGAGTTCAAAACGACAGTTGGGCGGCACCCTACAGTCAACATTCAGCTGTTGCGCTGTGAGATGACCGTGTATTAAACCAATGTATCCTTACCAGTGCGGTTGGGTAGGGGCAACATCGACACCGATGACCTACTAACTGGTAAGCCACCATCAAACATGAGCATCGTGAGACATCCCCTTCCAGGTAAATTCACACGTCTCCACTTCGTCGCATCTCCGTTTACAACTTACCTCGGCGGCAGGATATTCTTCGGCCATCTCGATGGACCAGATTCCTGAATTTTCGTCTCGTCAACACAGAAAGCGTGATGATTGTTGGAACTATGAAATTGAGACTAACCGGTTCCGCAACCAAGGTCTAGAATCTTTTGGGGATCTTCAACGGGCGCAAGGAAGCGGTTCTTTTCAATCAGCGCACAGTACTTGGCGTGACACATGTCAATGCGATCAAGCTCGGCCTCATCCATAGGTAGCCCATATTCTAATTAACGCCATTAGCACAGTTCAATCCATGCCTTTTGGTCAAAGGAATAATTTGACGGTGAAGGCAGAACAACCCTTAATTGGGTGCAGTGCTTTCTGACCTTCTTTACCATAGACGGCATAAGTTCTACCCCCCTCGACCTTGCCCCTCAAAATGGACGAGGTCAACGACGTCAGCGACGACCTATCACTCTGATCGTCAAATACCTAAAACGCGAAGCATGGGCGCTGGTCAGCGAGCCGATCCATGGATAAACGGGTGGAGGTGTTCCACTCGGCTAAATTTAGTGCGATGTACGTTGGTTGTTCCGCGCTGGCGCACCCACTAGTACAAAAGGGAAATAGGAAGGACACATCATTCTGGACGTCCGTCTTACACAGAATGTGAGCAAAGGGGGAGGAGGCGCACCAACAAAATGAGGGCGCACGAAAAGTCAGCCTATTTCCCCTCACGACGCCTCGTTGCTGGCTTGCGCGAAGGGTTGTAGGATATGATGCTGGGATGTTGGTGCTCACTAACCTCGTCTTCGACGCTGCGTTGATCCTGAAGTGTTGGTTAGACCACAATTTTGCTCAAGGTTTAGCAAGGTTACCGTGCCCCGATTATCCACCGAGCACGATACTCAGCAGAGACTAGGGTCGGCCGGTTGTCCCGCGTCGAGAAGGCACTTACACTATCTGGCTGGAGGACGGCCTCCTCGTCCTGGTTGGTCTCGGGGTCGCACATGGCTTCTGGGCGTCTCTGGGCTCGGCGAGAGTGAAGCGTGAGAGGGAGTCGTCGACGATTGTGGACGAAGGAAGCAAGACGGCCGGGAAGCAAATGCAGAGTAGTGGGAAGCCGGCCCTCGACAAACCGATAAGCTGATATTCGACAAAGAAAAACCACCGGTTACGAGAACCGGGTTCCGTGAATAAAGAGTGGATGCGACCCCATTTTGCCAACCCCTCGTGCTTCCGTCTTTCGTGGAAACAGCCAACGCCGGTAACTTGGTGGGCGCACCGCGAGAATGTGATTGGGGTTGTGGGTGTTCGGCAAGCTCGCGGGACCAGGATGAAGAGCCCCCGGCTCGGCATGGCGCACTAAGTGGCCTAGCTCGGTGGGTTTGTGACGGCCCGCGGAAGGCCTGGATCGATCAAAGCGTCCAGCAGACAGATTGACTTTCTGGCTTTCAAGGGCCGTTATTTGTCTGAGCCAGCCGCGTCTGGTCCCGCTGGACAACTCCGCAGCCCCAAATGGTTACATTCTGCGTCGTTGCCCACGTTGCGGCGGAGAATTTTGGGTGTCCCTGTGTCCCCGTGTCCGTCACCAACACTGCTTGGCATTGTGGGCCTTGCTGGGGTTCATCCTCCTGGTGGCGTTCCCTTTCGACCGGCCTCACCTGATGGTTGACGCTCCATCCCTGTCGACGTCGACTGACTGCCCTGCCCTCGCCCATTTATGTACATACATGCGGCACATCCCGAAACGACACGAAATCCGTTCGTCCAAAATTCTCCATCCAGCGAACCGTTACTGGCCTGACCGAGTTTCCGGGTCTGACACGTTTCGCCTGTGCTCACCACGCTCGCGCTCTGGCACTTTATACATCATTTTCACAACCCACGCCCCCTTTATCCAACAAACACAATGGCGATTAGTGAAAGAAGACCCAGCGCTTCGGCTCATCCCAAGGTCAGCAAAGCCCTTGAGGAGGCCAGGAAGCTGGTGGCCGACCTCGAGGCCTACGAGGATAATCCCATCAGCCACCAGGCCGTCATGCAGCAGACCGAACGCGTCCGCATTGCCATGCAGGAGCCAATTGACGTGATTACTCGTCTATTTGAACAGCTCAGTCTCGGAGGTGCCGTCCATACCATCTTGGGTATCCGGGCTTACCATGCTATGCCCGAGGATGGAAGTCCCATCACTGCTGAGGAGCTGGCCCGCATCACCAATGTCGCCCCCACCGTCATCCACCGCGCATACCGTGTTGCTGTGAATCACGGCGTCTTCGTTGAGACGGCCCCGGATACATATGCCCACAATGAGCTCTCGCGCACACTCAATCCCAAGGGACTCGGTTCTTTCTTCATGATCACCCTGGAGTTTACCCGGGCGTGGATTCACTTGCCGGAATACCTCAAGTCCCACCAGCCTGACGATGTCTTTGATCCGGTCAAGTCTCCCGCCGTGTACTCGGTTGGCAAAGAGCACCTCGGCAAGTCCTACTTCGAGCTGCTTGACCTGGATACGGATCCGGAGCGTCGCGAGGTTTGGAACACCAACATGTTCATGGTTGACAAGCTGATGCCGGTCACTGGCATGTTCCCATTCGAGTCCCTGAAAGAGGTGGTTCAACAGGATCCCGAGCGCCCATTCCTTGTCGACATTGGTGCCGGCCATGGCCAGTCATGCTTTGCCATCCGAGATGAAATCATCAATGGTGCCTTTGACGCCAAGTTTATTCTACAAGATCTGCCCAGCGTCATTGATAGTATGAAACCCGAAGCCTATCCTGGCTTTGAGCTTATGAGCTACGACGCTTTTACACCACAGCCAGTCAAAAGTGAGTGCCACTCTGGGACCTTTCCCCCACATACAGTAATGTTGTCTTTTGCTATGATCCGTAACTAAAGCGAGGTTTCTCCAGATGCCCACATTTATTTTATGCGCCGCTTTCTCCACGACTTTTATACCCCAATCTGCATTGAGTTTGTCAAGAACACTGCATCGGCTATGGGCCCTGACTCGCGCCTCATTATCTGTGATCAATTGATCCCGGATTCAGTCCAACCCTATGAGAACATGCAACTCTACTGGCTCGACTTTGCCCTCTTCTGTATGACTGGACAGGAGAAGAAGATGGGCGACTTCAAAGAGATTCTCGACGGTGCAGGTCTGGAGATTGTCAACATCTACCACGCAGCTTATGGACCAACAGTGATGCTTGAGGCTAAACTCAAGCAATCTAATGGCACTCATAATGGTGCTTAATGGCTGCCTGCAGTAAAGTTTGCAAATTTGAACGAATACTTCATGAATTTATGCGATATGAAGTAAATGAAACAAGTTGGATGAGCGATGAAGACTGTTGATGATAATTTTCGTGTTAGCCGTTAGTAGTACACTTGTGAATAGCTTGTTGATTTATGGGATAAGTGCTTCATCGATCAATGTATACACTTATTAACGTGACGTTCCCTGCAATTTATCGCCTTAAACAGCGCCCTTCTGAGTATTGAGGATATTTTTCTTGGAAGATTAGCACATTGGTGTGATACTAGACTATATATTATCGCACCAGGAACTCAACTTCCACCCAAAACGTTTCAGGGTCACAGTCAAGAGTGTCCATAGACAACAATGGGGATTCAGATGCAATCAGTTACGATAAAGAAAATATTTCATTCCTATACTACCATCTCTATTCCTGACCACGTTCCTCCTTCCACTACACTCCGAGCGGTTTTAGTCAAACTAGACATCGTACCACCAATAATCTCCAACAGCACCATTGGGCCTAGAGAACCAGAGCTCCATATGAGTAGAAATACGAGTGTTGACTCCCAGGCCTGATCCGGGCCTTGCCGAGCCCGCAGGGGCAAGCTGGAACTTGCGCCAGCCAGGGTTGGGAGCCCAGAAACCGACCTGGATCGAGCCATTGGTGCCAGTCCACCAAACCTGCTTGGAATCCGGGTTTCTCGCAGCGCCTGCGATGCCACCAATCTGGGCGCTGCCGGCTGGGGCAAGCTCAAAGTACTTCCAGCCCTGGCTCTCAATCCAGTAAGCATCCTGCACCGATCCGTTTGGCCCGATCCACCAGACCTCCATGACCCCAGAGCCATGGCGCATGGCGGCAATGCCCGTGCCCTTACCTGCACTTCCGGCCGGCGCAAGGTCAAATTGGTTCCATCCATACTTGTCGGCGAAGAAGGCATCGCGAACAGCACCGCTTGGAGTGACCCACCACAATTCCATGTGGGAAGTCAGTCGCGAGACAGCCTTGAGGCCGCCGCCAATCGCAGCGCTGCCGGCACCAGCAATCTCGCAACGCTTCCAGCCAACACCATCAACCCAGTAGCCATCTTGGATAGAGCCATTGGGCGCAACCCACCACACCTCCATTCTGTTTGACTCGCGAGATACGGCCGCAATCTTGGAGCCAGGAGCAGCGCTGTTGGCAGGGGCAAGCTGGTATCTGAACCAACTCTTGCCCTCATACCAGCAAGTACCTTCTACCGAGCCCGACTCACTAATCCACCACAGCTCCATGTGCCCTGGGATGCGGGACACGGTAGCAATGCCACCGGGAGTTGCGCTTTTGGCGGGCGCAAGCTCGAACCGGTTCCAGCCCTTGCCCTCGTACCAACATGCATCCTGAATAGAGCCGTTGGTGCCAATCCAAAAGATCTCCATGCTTCCAGGGATCCGGGTGGTGGTGGCAATGTCAGAGCCAGGGGCAATGGAATCGACTCCGTCAAAGGTGAAGTTGGCCCAGTCAGGCTGAAGCTCAAACGGACCATCCTTAACGCGGAGGTCGAACCACTGGCGAGCGTTCTTGGTATCGATACCTGAAGCTGAAGACAACACCGTGTCGTTTCGAGAGAGGTACTGGCCGTCGTACTTTTTGTAGGCGGCGCCGCCGGGCATCGAGGCGCTAAACTTGAAGCTGAACTTGTCTCCCGCGCCAGGCTGAATGAACCAGCTTGGCTGCTCGGTGTTGCTGACCCTGTAGTTGCGGCAATTAGTATCACAAATAAAGATGGGGCAATGAATAGGCGGAACACTTACAAGTTAGCCCCGGTACCAGCTGAGCTCAGAGTCAGGGAGCCCAGGTCGCCCTTAGTCTCGGACGTAATCACTCGGAACGCGTAAGGCGTGTCAAGTTTTGGCTGGCTGACATCAACCATGGGTTTAATGGCCCATGGGTAAATCCTGGGCTTGAAACCAATCTGTACGTTGCTGCCGCTCGGCGAAGCAATGAGATATCGTCCGTCCGAGATCTGCCAGTGGACGAGGGTCGAGCCGGTAGGGTTCTTTAGAACAGCCTCGGCCAGGGACACAGCGTGAGGACCAACAACAGTGTTGAAGGTGTTCTCTTGCTCAGTCGCGTACTCCTTGTACTTTTGCACGGTGGCCTTTCCACCGACAAAGTGTACGTTAGGTGCACTGACGGCCAACTGCAACAGATACAGACCCTTGGCCTCGGCAATCCAGAACGGCGAGGCAAAGGCCTTCATCTTGCAGACGTAGGACAGGAACTCGATAGAAGTTTCCATCGAGCGGTTCTTGGACAGGACTAACACCGACTGAGAGTCCTGTGAGTTGAGAAATCCGTGCATTTCCTCCAAAATAGAGGGCACCTCGTTGATACACTCGCGCAAGACATCCTCGATGCGGGCACTGGCCTCCTCGACCTTCTTCTTCTTCTTCTCCGGGGTCAGTTCCCCAGAGATGTCGACAGAGTCGAGGAGTGCGAAGGAGATAGCATCATAGAACGTAGTGAGTTTGCTGGTGAGAGTCTTCAGACGGTCAGACCGCAGCTCAAGCAGTGTGTTGCTCAACTGATTCGACAGTTGGTTGACTGAGGACTGAACAAGCTTGACTTCGTTTGAGAGCGCCTTGATGTCTGCCCGGATGTCTTCAGTCGAGTGGTCACCAAGGCCCGCGATGTCGATGCCCTTGTTGAACAACCAGTCTGCAGCTACTCCTGGGAGCTTTTCCGCTACCTTGGTAACGGCCCAGGTCATGGCCGCCTCTGCTAGTACCGTGGCCATTGTGAAGATCTGACGATGGTAGTTTTGTGTGGTGTATGTAGGAGAGTTGATTGAAAGATGAATGTAGAAGAGTTAATTGTGCTGATTTGATTGAGTTGAAGCAAGTGCAGAAGCGTACTTCTTATACCTCGGTGTACCTTGGTGTAAATCGTGGAAGAGTCGTTCTCAACAGCCCCCCGGATTCTGAGCGGCCTGCTCACAGCCCCTGGCGACATACCTGGCAGCGACCTTGACTCCATTCAGAAACCAGTCGATTCGCTTGATGGAAGCCGGCAGAGAAGCGGTAAAGGAAGTTCGATAGTTCTCCGTGGCGGTTAGCCATTGCTAGAACATATCTGGCTGGGACGTTGCTTTTTGCTGGCTGAGGCTTTGGGTTAGGCTGGCTGAGGTCTGAAACATGGCCCGCTTAGCCAGCCAATAGCGCAGAAAATCATGCGGCTCCAGAGTCTCGAATGGCCCACGCCTACTCAGTTCGAACATCAAAGTCCAGACCTCTAAAAATGCCTGAATTGCCTCTGTGGTGCCATGCTCGTTCATCCCCGATTCCCCGATTTGAAGTCATGATTATGCTTGCGCCACGAGATATCAAAATGGTTTTTGTTCACACGAACATAGAAAAATGACCTTAGGTAGAAGTCTGGCAACATAGGAATGTCAGGTGTATACACAGAAAATGATTTCAAAATATCTTTTTTTATTCTTTTATGGATTATGTTCTGTTGCAATTATTTCCTCTGATTGCCATTCGTAGTTTGATGTGAGTTCGCGAGAGTGGAGCACTCCGCGATGCAGACCTGTCATTGCAGTGTTTGATGGTTGGCGCACAACTATCTGGTAGACGGACTAACATTTCATGGGCTCTTTCAATTTCTCCGATTGCGGCCTCAAAATAATTGTGCTTGATGCACAATTATACACAAGACCATTGCTCAACCTTAGTAAAAACTCAATGTGGGCCAATGTTTTCCCACATCGACGCTGGGGGCGCGCTCTGGAAGAAAACTACCCTGTATGTCATGGCTATGTGAAGAAGCAATTGGTATAATTAGATGTATGGAATCACGATTTCGCCCGGTAATTTGAGCTATATAATCTTGGCAGTCCACTTCGAACGAAGTTGGAAGAAGGGAATCACGCTCACAAATGTCCAATTAATCTACAAGGCAACACCGATGATACCAAAGGTATTTTGCCTCCCCCTCACAGCAATCGCAATCCTTACATGCATTCCTCATGCAGTTGTGAATTAAATTGTGTATGGAGTCGAAATCGGTCGAATTGAGTCCAAGTAGTAGTAGCCACATTTGGAAATGCGGCTGCTGTGGAGGTTGGCAATGTCGTCCGGCCTTGATGACATTCCGTGGCCTACAGCGGCAGGTGCAGGTTATAACCGAAATGGAAGAAACCCCGCGAAGGCTAGTCTAGACACAGTCTAGCATTTTGACAACCAATTGCAAGTGGCTGGCGTGGCTTCTGGAAGCCTACACTAACCGTGGTCTAGTTTTGGCTAATGGCGTCTAGACCGCGGGTGTGCCCGACACAAGCATGGTTGACTAGGATGGGGCCTGAAGACGCAGCTAATTCTTGGAGTTTGTATAGGTACAAGATATGTCGGACCTCAATGCACACTGCTAACATCCTCCTTGCTAGGTAGCCGCTAGAGAAGTGATTGAATATTGTGATCCTGGCCGTAGTTACATGGAATATCCCGCTTGCTTTCGTACTGTTTGCGCCCCCGTTTAGTTCATCGAGAATTTCAACACAGACAACAAGTCCCTGGCTACTTTTGTGGCGTCCATTTACAACATTCATTTTTCCGTGTGCATTACAACTCAAGGTGAACGTGGCCAGTTGGCTAGCTATCACGCCTAGTGCTCTGGGGGACCTAATCGCCGGCTAAGACTCATTTTGCACATGCCCTAGCTGGTCTTGGACACACCTTCCCACCCCAGTTATAGTAAGCTGAGATTTCGCCTTTAGCGCTATTTAATGAAATACCATAGTAATCGTAATATGCGCCATATGGGAATTTGCGAGCACCCGGTCTGCCTTAAAGAAAGCTCCCTCCGCCGCCAAAACTATTCTTCTTGGATGATAAGCACACTAGTGTGATACCATATCTTTGAATACTTTACGGAGCATGATAAGCATCCTCTGTCCAGAATCACCAATGAGCTCCAACTATACTGAGCAGCACATCTCGGCAAATGGCCACCGCGAAAAAGACTGACTTCCTCTCCTAGAATTGGTCCGTCTGTGTATGAATCAAAATTGCCGAGATCAAGATTCTCGTCAGGGGTGCAACCGCAGTGAGAAGATATAGGCGGGTACCGGACCTCAAGAGATTTCATGGCATACTTGCCGGGGTTGATGTAAAATGACATTCCGTTGTTATGCTTGATTTCATATCTTGCTTGAAGAACATCAATACCAGGCGTAACTAAAAGTGATAATTCGTTGAATGACTTCCATTGCTGAGGACTAGGTACTGGAGTCTGTAACTGGAATGCCGACGGTTCTATATCCGTCACATAGGAATACGGCCTTTGCCGAAATTCAATTGTTCCGGGCACAACATGAACTAAAGAATCCGTGCCACCTTTGTTGCTCAACTCACATAAGCTATCAAAATAGACGCAAATTCCAGACGATGTCACCGCACTCGCTGTGGCTCGTTCTTGGCGAACATGTGCTCCGGCGAACAACTGAAGTGCAAACTGAAGTGGATGGGTAGACCGCCAGTGTATAGCCCCCGTAAAAAACTGGTCAATAATTTTGTACACATTTCCGAAGTACTCCCCTGGGGTCATTTGCCCGCCATTGATTGGTTTTATTGAAAATTGTTGTTTATTTTGAAATATCCCCCTTTGGTTGAAGTAGACAGCTTCAAGGCCTGACCTGGTCGGACAAAGATCCTTGGCAACATCCATCAATGACAAAAATAGACCAAGAACGATAATAGTCTCAATCAACACTGGCATGCAGTAAGTGACTCGGGCTGGATATCCAGACATCTTGGGTTCCGACTGGTCTATACAGACAAAGCATTTGCACCTTAATCGTATTTGCAACATCGTTTCTTCGTAATTGACTCTAGCGTCTGCGAAACTCGCATGGGCAGCCTCCTCCATCGAGTCTCGCAAGGGTGACAGTTCAGGAAACCATCTAGTCAATATTGAAATGAAACCAATTCCGTGCGAATCATCTGAACGGTATATGAAATCTCCGTCAAGAACCTCAACGTTTGAAGAGGTGACCTCGGTGAAAATTCTCGCGGCGCTTCCAAGCACCATTCCGGTAAGCACGGAATTCTCGATGGTGCATGCGTAAAATGTTCGCCGGAAGGTCTGGGATAGGCAATCACTCCAGTCCAATCTCGAAATCAGGCGCGATTTGTTCTCCAGCGCCGTTTCGCCTATCATTGTTGTGCCGCTGCTGAGTCGATAGGTATTGGTAGAGTTCAATTGTGCATCATTCCTCTCAGGTTCCAACGGGGATATACGGACTTGTTCCTGTCCCGCTGAGCAATTTGAATAAACGATTTGGCCATTTGAGTCGGAAATGGATATGCGAAGGCCCAAGACCCATTCCGAAAACGCGGCAAACCAGGCTACGTCTGATGGTCCCGTAATGGAAATGCTCGCCACATCGCCGAGAGACACTTTGCCAATCTCGCAAATAAGCTTAGCAATCTGATTTTCGTTGGAGGAATGTTGTTCCATAAATCTTCTGTATGGGCCAACGGGACTGCCCATGAGCATGATAAATTGGTTGACTAGTAGTGAAAATTTGGTTCTGGCGAATACGCCCTGGAAACATCGCAGGTAGGATTTCCATTCCAGTATTGACGGGGCCATATTATCAGGTAGCTGCAATCTATTGGCTATTCCGTAAAGAATATGCGATGCTCTATCTTCATGGTAGGACTCTGCAAGTGCCGAGCAAAGTCCCAGGCTCACAAAGCCCTGTTCTGTTCTCCCTAAAAGCCTAGGGAGGGGATCAATCCCGAAGCCAAACCACAAGACGTTACCATAGGCGCCATATGACTTAAGGTCACTGACCGCCGATTCGATATTCTTTCGGCTTGACATGGTCAGATTGAAATTTTTCCCGATGGCATGGCAAATAACTACTGTGTACGGCTGGACTCCTCCGGCGGAGAGACGGGCGAGGAGCTGAATGGAAAAGGAAACAGCCCCCTTTGAGAGCGCAACCCAATCTATAGCGCCTTGTTGATCAAAGCCGCCCCTGGAGGAAACAAGAGCGTTGTAATCACCGTTATTCGCCATGGTTGGAGTTGAGTACGGACGTTGGTGTTTGTAGGATGAGTCGGCTTTGAGGAAGTAGAGTTGACAGCCTGATCCTGGGCCTGGTCAGAAAGTGAAATATTGAGGCGACTATCACGTGAAAGAATAATGCTGCAGCCATCATTGGTCCACGTGGTGAATCTCGCCCTGCGCAAGTTCAATTGGTGGTACGTATTCATCGGTGATGAAATGGTGGTGGCATTTTCCGAACACCCTGGTATCACATTTTGCCTGTAATACGTTTTATACTTGTATGCTGCTGTTGTAAAAAAGAAATGTCAAGAAGATGGTATGTTATAGTTGAGCTAATTGTACCTCGAATTACGGTTCTGCTCAACAGACAGCACAACGGGTATTCAAATAATAATGACAAGGTGTGTCCACATCTATCAGCGGGAAAACTTATCCAAATGATTATAATAGCTCTATTTGCTTATAATTATGAAATTCAAGGTTCATATGCACCGTATAGGGATTTGCGGGCACCTGACCTTTCTCTGAAGCGAGCTCTCTCTGCCGCCAAAGCTTTTGCAAAGTACTGCGCGTACCAATTCCCTTGCGGTACTAAAACAAAATGATATCTATCGCATAACGCACTCTTGACATACTGCACACATTCGCCCTTTGAAAAGCGGTCGGAAAAGGGCATTCCCAGTGTGCAGTTCTCTTCCAGGTACGAGGAACTTTCACGTCCCTCGACAGACAACACTGTTGAGAACTGGGAGTAGCGCTGTCTCAAGCCTTCCGTCTCATCTCTGACTCCCTGCAAAAATTGTTTGAATAGTGGATCCGATGGATCTGAAGCCCAATCGTGCCAAACGGCATATATCTGAATCTTTTCGAGTCGAGGAAAGCGACCTGCTGCCATGTGATCCGCCAACCCTGCCAGGTCTTTCCATATTAGCGATCCTTCAAAGATTCGAATGACTAGAGTCTTGGTGCTCTGCGGAATACTGTAGGCCAAGCAATTCCCATAAATGTCTAGACTCTTGAGGCGCGTGTGCCTACATATCAAAGTTTCATCAATCTTCAAAGTCTCCATGTTGCTAAACCTAGCAAGGCTGCTTTCCCCCGTAAATTCGATACCGCGAAACCTTCCAGGCAGGTTATCTTCAATATTCAAGTCGAGAAACTTGAGTGTCTCTCGCCTTTCTCCCAGGCATTGGACAAGTTTAGATGGCGGGAGGTATTGATAGTCTAGGCCCCAATCTAGGACTCTTTGAGCGACATAGCGGAAGCGCTCTAGGTTTTCTGCATGCTTGATTAGATGTTGAATCAAGGATGTAAAGCGAACATCATCCGGCATCGAACAGTCCTCAAACTCCAAGCTACGGAGCCTTGGTAGGCAGGGATATAATGCATCACTGCCATTTTCGTCAGGTGTGTCGTCAGAAACATCAAATCCCTTGGCTCCTGTGACTATGAGTCGCTCTAGATTGACAGCGGCGCCTAGGATGACTCTGATGATTGGGTTCGAGAGATAGAATCCCGAAGTGCCATCCCCAAGCTGTAACTGGCGCAGCTGAGGCAACCCGGCACCTTTCGAGTTTCTAAATCGTGTCTCAAGAAAGTGAAAGGATTTCCCGTTCAGGTATGCCCTGTTTTCGACTCGCAAACCGAGAGTCTCAAGATTTGGAGACAGCGCAATCAGAAGCTGCATCAGGAAGCTACCGAGGGCCGATGGACAATAACTCGGGTGTGCTTGTCTGAAATCCGGGTCGTTGAGATCGCCCATGCGCAACCTTTGTGCAATACGCTTGAGGCGCTCAAACTCTTCATCAACAAACCACCCGCCCAGGTTTAAGTGTCCACCACGATGGCTGAGCTGTCTCACGGAGGCGGCGAGATCGGGGCGGTCGTCCAGTGTGCTGATGAGCTTGGTAAGGCGGTGTGGTAGGTAGATATTGATGCGATGGTATATGATGGGCTGTGCGACGAACCTGAAGAGGCGCGAGGTTGCACTGAGGGCGCGTAGTGCAGCTACACCCTCTGCCTGAGCCTCATCGTCCCCGTAGAGGAATTCCAGCATGGGCTCATGGCAGCAGTGGACGCACAGTTGAGAGAATATGAGATAGAGAATATTTTCACCGAGATCTCCGAGGTAGAGCTGTTGGGTATAGAGAGACATGATTGATATTGCGGCATATTTAACCAGGGAAATGGGATGGTTCGCCTCCAAGCCATGTTGGTAAGGCGGGTGCTCCACTAAGCGAATCGTAAGACGCGTCCTGAACGGCGCATCGCTTGGCCGCCATTAATAAGCCTTGGTCCGGTCAGAATAAGCACTTTCTCTCTGTTTCTTCATTTCGGTACGTCATGGGCCATGTACTGATGTCCTTCTCACGCGACACATTGGCATGCGAGAAAGCACCTGGATTAGCCCGGCTGGGCCTAGTTCTTCAAGCTCTGGAGGTATGCGAATCCTATTCCGAGCCAGTGTAATAAACTTTACATAGACACTCAAAAGAATGAGACTAAAATAATCTAAAGCTTTTCGAATTCAGAATATGCTTTGCAGATCAAGTCGCCAACCGTACGCATCAATAGCCAGATTGCGGCTGAGAACTTCGGATATCCGATATCGGAGTTTTCGCCCACATCATAAGTTTGAACTTGCTAACGTCTTGGTATATTAGAGTTGCTAAATATTATCAAATACTAATCAAAAATTGTGCTAGAGCTTGCTGTGGCTATTTGGACTATAGCCATGTCCAGGCGAGTATCAAAGCCTCAAGGGTTAGGGTTAGGGTTACTGTAGATCTCTGTTTGTGTCCATACAGACGCTACAAGTACAAGAACCGACTCCTCAATGCTTGAAGTAGAAATATTACTCGAGAAATCTTTATATACAACAAAAATAAAAAAGATTATACTAACACTAGTACTATTATTACTAAATACTGGGTTCCCCAGTTACAACGCACCCCTTCTGCATAAACCCGCCTCAGCTCAAACGAATGACAAACTTCTGAAAAGAAACGCCCTTCTTAAGCCGCTCTAATCCATCCTGTATGCTCTCCAAGCCATCTCCGACAACTTCTGGCTCAGGAACAGCCACATGCTTGCCTTTCTCTAGCGCACCAGGGAGATAATCATTCCACACGGCAGTCGACGTCTCGTTGTGAATAATTGAAGAGCTGAAGACGAACTTGTACTTGCAGCCTTTTGCCCAAGACTTGATAAACAGCTCAACATTGCCGTACATGTAAGTCAACGCCATCTTTACAACATGAGCCCCAGGCTTCTCGGGCATCGGATAGGTAACTAACGACACAAACTTGTTGCTACCAGCGTTGTTGCACCGCGACAAGACGTCCATGCACAGTAGACCGGAGTTATGCCCGATGGCCACGGCACCTGCAACTTTTCTTCCGCGACAAGCAGCGGCAATGTCGGTCACAACTGATCCAGATCTGTAGTCGAAGCACTGAGCGGCGCCTAGAGCCTTGAGGCGATCCGAGTTCTTGGGCGAGCACGTCGCTACCACTTCATAGCCAGCAGCGACAGCCAGCTGTATTGTGTTGCTCCCAACGCTCGTCGATCCGCCCCAGACGATGACCATGTCCTTCTCTCCCTCAGAAGCAGTTTTACTCGTCTCTACTGGCACACCAGGATGTCGGAGACCAAGGTGATCTTTCTGGAACAGAGCAGCAGTACCAGTCGTGATAGCCATGGGCAACACGGCTGCCGTCTCGAAAGACATGGAGTCTGGCATCTTGGCGGCCATCCTCTCAGCTACAACAGAGTAGAGCTGAAAGGCACCTTCGGCTGCACGATTTCTCTGCGGGTCGGTGCCGGCGGCAAATGCGACGACTCTGTCTCCAGGCTTAAATCGCGTGACAGCGCTGCCGACCTGTACAACCTCACCAGCTAGGTCAGTCCCGAGGATGAAGGGATACTTGATCCAGGGAAACATCAGCTTGCCCTGATGCTGCGTCATATAGTCGGCAGGGTTGAGGGCTATCGCGACGTTGCGGACCACCAGCTCGTCAGCCTGGGGTTCCGTGTAGGGCGCAGACTCGATGGAGAGGGGATACACCTTGACGTCTTGCAGCCATGCGGCTTTGTTTGTGGGCACTTCTGTCTCTTGTTGCGACATGATGGGCAGCAATGTCTTGGCTGAATCTTGCCCCACAGTAAAGCTGGTGACTGTTCTGGTTATGTGAATTTGGGTGCCGTACAAAAATGGGGGCTTGGAATTACATCTATATATCTGGTGTTGTCGAGATCCGTGTAATAAAACGGATTTAATCTGCAGCAGCCTAAATTGCCGTTTCCCGATCGTGGCTCAGGGCCATCGATCGTGGTTGGCCATGTGCTAACCACGGCATCGAGATGTCTTTACCGGTGAGATGCCTTAGCCCATGCTTTTAGCGCTAGAGAGGCGAGTGCGAGCAGATGGCGCTAATTCTTCGCATTGCTACCCCTCTAAATGATTTGTTCCCCCGCATCGAGGCCTATTGCTCGCATATTCGGCCTGTAGTCTGCCCGAGCGAGGTTACGGCAAGTCAGCCATAACCAAGAAGCTGCGTGGGATGGATGTCCCATTTCCTTGGTTGATCATATTTTATTCTGATGCAACCCACACTTTGCTGTCTATGACATGTTGATTGCAGTATCAGGTAGAAAGGATTTCTAATTATCGATATTAGCATCTCACCTGCTTCGTACTTTGAAGTTGACGGGCTGCGAGACGCTGGAAATCTCACTGATTTGCTTCACCAAGAATCGGCAGCCCCACCAGCATTTACCCACTTCTCGCGCCAAAGCCAGCGGATCCTTGCCCACCAATGGTTGAGCCAAACCCGCACCATGGCCTGTCCCCACCACACCCGCCAGAATTTGCATCGGCTTCCCCCACCGGGTCACTCCCAGTTAATAGAGTAAATTTTCTCACTCCAACTCAACAATAAGAGCCACGCCCGGTTAGCTCAATCGGTAGAGCGTGAGACTCTTACGAGTACGCGATCTCAAGGTTGCGGGTTCGACCCCCGCATCGGGCTGTTCCTATATGATACGATTGCACTAGCGAGGCTTTCTTTTTTGCATTTGTCCAGCCTTGGTGTTCCGGGGCAGATTTTTTTTGGGTCACAGCCACTGATGGCACGCATCTAAGACGGCGGCTATGTACCTTTAATTTATTGTTAAACATCCATATTGAACTGATTTATCTGTTACCATCTCCCCTTCCAAGATGTCGTGCATTTCCATGCATTCAGTCTTGCCCCCCGGCCCTCCATCCTTCGTGTGCTACGAGCGGGGCTAGAGCTCCAGGGTATCACCGAGGGAATATTCTTCTGTCACATCTACCCTAATTTTGCAATCTCCCTTATTATTGATATGAGATAATTCCAAGAGATTCTTCTTAAAAATACCAGAGCTGTAGAGATTCATGGAGGTATTGGTTGTCGATTGTCGTTGAAGCTTATATAATCACAAAATTGGTGGTTGTATGAAGCGGGTCAGGCCAGCGCCGTATGACAGCACAACACGTATTGAGCTAATCGCAAGGTATTTTATTTCAGTCGAAGTCGAGATTTGAAATTGCATTTGTATTTCTTTTGCTCTACGAAGACGATCTGATCCATAGATCTTTGTGCGCCAACATTCCAATTCTATCCCTACGATGGCGTCATCGTCACCGACCCGAGTGGAGGCCTTTTTCAATGAACGAGGTGTCTCTTCATCCCAAGCAACACAGCAGTTGGGCTTTACCTTCGACGATGCACACTCCTGCAGTCACTGTGAAAACGAATTTATACAAATTGAAGTGAAGCGACCCGAGTACATATGTATCGAGTGCTTCACCAAAGTCCCAGAGTGCCCCGAAAACTATAAACAGATATGCGGGAAATGCTCGACCCCATCAGAGGACATCCTGCAATTTAGATTCTCAATCGCACTGCCATGTGATCTTGAGGAGGCCCTGATAGCAGGCGAATCGGGATGCGCTCTCTACAGGTATTTGGCCATGAGCCTTGCACAGCGGTTGACCACGAATAAGTCCTGGAACCTTCACAGCCTACGATTAAATAAGGGAAGGTTTGCGCTATATGGCTTGGAATATTCGTCAACTCCAAATTGGAGATGTACCATGCGCGTCAGTTTTGAGGCTGACGTTTCAATTGACGTGTCCACCATCGATGGGTGGACTACCAAAGAGAGCCCCGTCTCTAGATACATCACCACCCGCCCATACGAACAAGATGTGGACTCGCCTTCTAGCTGGGAATTTGCGCGGAAGTGTTTGAAAATCTGCCGAGAATCGCACTCTCGATGTCGCGGGCGTATGACGGAGTCGGCGGACCGTCAATATCGACAAGATTCTTTCTCGCTTGAGGATGATTGGGTGACAATTGACAATGTACCCTCACGACTTCTTGATGTTCAACCTACCTCGGGAGCTGGTGTAAAACTAGTAGAGGTTACGAAAATGTTGGAGGCAGAAAAAACAAAGCTTTGCTCTTCAGGATTTGTGGCCTTATCTTACTGCTGGGGAGGCCAACAAGAGTTTATCCTCACAAGCAAGCGCAGCGATCAAATGATGGCTGGATTTGACCTATCTCAACTTCCTCAGACTATCCAAGACGCTGTACGCGTCACGAGGGAATTGGGACTTCGGTATCTCTGGGTTGATGCGCTTTGCATCTATCAAGACAACGACAAGGATAAAGAAAACGAAATTGCACGAATGGCCGAATATTATGGTAACTCCACAGTTACGATCTGTGCAGCTGTATCCTTGCGATCCGATCAAGGCTTTTTATTCCGTAGAGATACTTCTACATTTGCAGTGGGCCCATTACGGCTCCCATCAAGAAGCAAAGACGGCACATACCAGGGCTTTATTTATCTCACAGAGGAAAAAGACATGTCACCCGAACCCACAACTACACGTGGATGGACTATGCAAGAGTCTTTGTTATCACAACGCCTGCTCATCTATGATACAAGGCAGTTGTATTGGTCCTGTACGAATTCAGTTGCTGGCTGTGGCGGTATGTTCACATCTTTACTCGACAGAGTTTTCGGGAGACCAATAAGTTTGGTCGATAACATCCATCCCATCAGTTGTCTTCTGGATCTTCCCGTCGTGAACCAGTGGCACCAACTTATAATCAACTACTCAACTCGCTCTCTGGGATGTCCTGGGGATAAACTACTTGCAATTTCTGCCCTGGCAGCTGATCTACTAGAAGTGGCCAAGCAACGTGGGCACAATTACACATATGTGGCGGGACTGCTAGTGGATTATACAGACGACACTGAATGGCGGGACCAACTTCTTTGGCATGTGCTAGATCCATCAAAAACGCAGCGATCTACTGCATACAGATGTCCATCATGGTCTTGGGCTGCAGTTGACGGCGCCGTTTATCCAAATGCATTGGGAAAAGCGGACAGCGACGCAATTCGACCTCGGGACGGCAACGCCGCAATCAAAAAGTTTGGAGTGACGCCCAAATATACAAACCTCCCTTTTGGAAGCGTTGAAAAGGGCTTTGTAACAGTGGAGGCAAAGATACGACGGCTCTCCGAGTGCATCGCCGACCCACACTGTCCTTTGGTGGTTGAGATTATTGAAGGGCCCCACCGGGAGGAAACTTGTGCGAAAGCCACTTTACGCATCTTTCCTGATACAAGCCAGGATGTACATGATATCAAAGACGCCATTTCAGCAAAGAATCGCGACCGTGATGAGATTGTTTTAGTCCCTATCCGGTTGGATGATCAAGGATCAAGTGGAAAAGGAATAATTGCTCGGTCAAATCACACTGGAAATCCGACTCGAATAGGAATTTTCCAACTCATTGGAGAGTCACAGCTAGACAAGACACCACCAACGCCTCGAGGGGTATTTTCAGGGTCACCTTTTTGTTCCACAACACTGATTTGATTCATTAATACCGAGTTAAAAAATGAGACAACCTGGAGAATGATTTTGTGGCGACTCAGGAATTTGGGAAGCGTAATTAAATATTCACAACATGTGCATTTGGTCTCTCTAATAATCCTAAATATTCACGTAATGTAAGTAATAAGTGAGATACTCGTCTAGGTTCATTTAGCTACAGATAGATCCAGTAGTCTACATGATTGACTAAACCAAAGACCCAGAATCTTGCACTATCCTCCCAACAATTCATTCTTGACATTGTGCCACAACAAGTTAAAGACCGTTGAATAATGAGCTAGTTCCACCGATATATCTGCATGTCAATACTCCGGGGTCCTCTACTCTGCTTTGATGACATCGATGTAACGGATGAGGTAGCCTTGGGTGATAATAGACCATTTGTTACCTCCGATGAGGTTGATCCTGGTCTCGGTAATGATGTTGATAAGCTGTGGTTGCGCAAGCTTGTTGGGTAGCTCAGCCCATTCAAAAGTCCAAGAAATATTGTCAGCAATATATTGCGCATTGACAAGTGTGAAGTGTTTCTTGTTAAATGAAGGTCTGATCCACTTCGTCAGGCCATCAACGGACGGGGGGATCTGGGTGGTGATGACCAGCTTGCCACCTGGGGCAAGTGCCTTGTTGATTGGGGGCAAGACGTCCTTGGTGACATTCTTTTCGGCATGATCGCGGTGGGGAGGTTCAGGGGAAGGCGCTCCAATGTAGTCAATTTTGACCTTGTAAGTTTCACCCTCTACTTCAATGAGAACAGTATCGCTGTTGAAGTGAGTTTGCGGAAGGACAAAGTCTAGCTTGTAGGGCTCGGCATTGTATTCCACCTGGTGTGGTGTGCCAAGCTCAGCCCGAAAGGCTTGAAAGGTAAAACGCAAGCTGCCCTCCCACAACTCGTCGTAGACGAAGAAAGGCTTGAGAATATAGCTAGCCAGTTGACCCGTGGCGTTCAGCTCGAGGTAATGACCGAGGCCATGGTAAGTGGCTGTGAAATCTTTCTCTGCGGCGGGTACGAGGGAGGCCATTCTGAGCAAGTAAAAAAGGGGTAAGAGTGTAAAGCTTCTTGAGTAACCGAGGTTTAATGGGTGTAGTGGTGTTTGTCTGGATGATTTGGATGGATTGACTTGGAGAAGGGAAAAGCCTGAATTTATAGAAAATGGGATCTTGGGACTGGGACAACATTTCGGGCTTTTCTGCCCTTTCGGCACCCATACCGCTATTACTCGAGCAAAAAGACTAGAATGTGAGCCGATCGTTGAATTATTCCGGTCTACAACCGTCTTGCTGAGCTCGGAACGCCATGGAGACCCAGTTCACAACACTATCGATGCCTGGAAAGCCAATGAGCGTGATCTACAAACCGCCAAGCACAAGGCGCCTGGTCATTCCTGCCGTTACAGCCAGCCTCATGAAGAGAATCCAATACTGCCAAGGACGGAGTATTTCCTCTTTTACCCAGCTCCAGCCAGCCACAGGTCCATGTCGGGGGCTGAGTCCCAGTGGCCGATGGTGTCTCAGATTCGTAAGGCGGCTATACTTTGGCAATAGGCATGGAGTTGATTCCCGCTGGTGACTAGTTGAAACAAAAAATCGATAGTCTTGAACTTATGCTGTTTCCCATGTGCGTGATAAGCCCCTAGTTCGTGACAACGCAAGCCTCACGGCCGGGCCGCCCCGCCCTAGCTGTCTGGGGTGGGCTCAGGCAGCCACAACTGTCCAAAAGCAACTCTAGTGGAACGCAACAGGCAAAATGCAGGGACGTGTTTGCTTGTTGTATTCAATGACGCTACATGGTCTCATTGTATGTCATATTTTGGTGCAAGAGGTGCCGCGTTCGCCATCCATCCCCTGCATTTTGCCAAAGAAGGAGAAGAGTGCATACGCGGGAACGGGAACGCCTAAATCAGCAGCAGGGGCATGGAGTGTGACCTTTTTGTCATTCACCTTGATGGTATTGAGCACCAATTTAGACTATTCCGTTTTAAACACAAATGGGGTACCGTTACGCAGAGGTAAGCTGCAGCCCTTTGTCGCTGTGGCTGGAGGTCTCGATCGTCAATATACTTTTCGAAAGGTTTGCCAAGCACGGCAAAGTGGAGAGCATACGATCCAATAATTGACGTCTTCAGGCATGCCTGAATCTGCAGACTTAAGTGGCTGGCTGCTACACGTAAGACCAAGATCAATGACTTCCATCGCCATCTCAGCGGTATCAGCCTAAGTTCACGCAAGACTTGGCAATTTTGTCAAGTTGCTAAAGCCTTACTTTGTAGATTTTGTAGTACCGTGGATGGGATCGCCCTGCCAGTGCCCCTGGCCAAACAAAGTCTATGGTGTTGAAGAGGTATGGACACTTCAAGATTCTTTTTGTTTCTTCATGTGCTAATTCTGTTTCACTGATAATGGTGAATTTGACTTTTATGGAGTATGATCATTTAGTTATTATGATAATTATAAAGTTATTATTCCTTTTAGAAAAGAAATATCT
>NAGG01000353.1:0-27493 GCA_003031705.1 Calonectria naviculata
CTCGACTCGGGGCACGCTTCTCCAAGTGTCGTGCGCTGAGAATGGAGCGCCTCCGAGGAAAAGTGACGACCTGTGTCTTCGCATTTGCGCCTAGGCGAAGTGACCCATTATCGACGAACAACTGTGAAAAAAAGGGCTCTGGATCAGATGAACCGAAAACAAAAAAAAAAAAAAAAAGAAAAGAAAAAAGGGCGTAAATATATAAATACGCGCTAAAACAAGTCAGTATTATGAGAGAATAGCAATACCAAAGGAAGGAGAAGAAACGAAAGAAAGGTGGCAAGTCCACTTGGACAATGGAATCAAGGAATGAAAGAGTCCACTCGACAAAATAATAGATAGTACAAGGAAAGAAATGTGACAAGGATAGAAAGAACTGCGAATCTGCTTCGAGCTTGAATCGATGCAAGTGTAAAGAGGAAAAACCTCCTTGGGCATGTGCAAGGCCAAGAAGCATGCAAAGGAGAGAAATGAAGCGTGCGAGGTTGAAAGCAATTCAAGGAAAGGAAGCAACTGTGATCAACGTACCGGACTCTCACGATGGATCTATGGGAGAAGGGGAAGAAGGGGAAGAACCTACGATCTGGGGAAAACTTTTTATACCTTGAGGGCCAGGCGAGTGATCTGCTGGGTTTTACGACTTCCTTCCATTTTGGGCCAAATCAAAAAATGTGCCAGCTGGTACCAGATCACGCTCGTTGGTGATTAACTGGCCGCTCTGCCCATCAGCAATCTGTCAGCTGGTCCCAAGTCTGGCAGCGATTAACTTGGCTGTTTGATAAAGTGCGGACACAGTGTCTATTACACTGTCCGAGGATCTATGTGCGTGCCATGTCCAGTCCGGCTATGAGTGGTTGGCTGTTAATGAGGCTATCCAAGTCATTCGATATCTTCTTCTTTTATAAACGATGGTGTCTCGATCCACTTTGATCCAATGCAACGGGTTTTTATTTCCACGCTACGGCCTGCACTCTCCACTTGAGTACCTCGAGCTAGCGGCGGGGTGCAGTCATGTCAATGATTGAGCAGGTGCGACGCGTAGTGTGTGTGTCACTTCTCAATTGCGACTGCCTCTCCGTTTCTTCGATCTAAGGGTAGGACGATAAATATTATTTTATAATACAAGCATAATACTAGTACCATTTATGATATATTATTTGTCCAGGTTTATTTTTATTTATTTATATGGATGGGCCTCCATGATGTGCAGTGAGACTTTTGGCGGATCAGTAATACGACGAACATCATGGACCGCTGGGCTTCTATCTTAATTTGATGGTATAATTTAGTGTAATAGAGGTAGAAATAATATTAAATTAAGGCAAAAGTGCAATATTTTGTCGCAAATCTTGAACAAACGCATTGCTAATCAGCTTGTCCCAGCATCACGATATCTCTTTAGGGTGGGCTCCTCAAATAAATGAGACGACTATAAAATTGACTTCCCGGCATAGTTGAACATCTTTACAAGTATTTGGTATTCAAACCAATTGCGACAATTAATATCTGCAACTCCCTGACAAGACAAAGCCGGCATCATTCTGTGGTTCCACGAGCCGAGCCGCATGATCACCCGTTTTGGGCAGGACTAAATACATCCATGTGCTGACACATCCTTCGACCGCCAATCCCAACACTGGGTACCTTTCAGAGGAGCGACGCAGCAGTATTCGTCCATCAGAGGCTCTTGCTTCGTTCTTAATCTTGGTGCAATAACGGACGTTAGGTTTTCCATGGGGCTGTAGGGGTGGAACACTACAATCAACTGTCCAAAAGATGTTGAACGCAATGTTTAACGATGTCGCTATCAATTCATTTACGGGAATTAACCAATTATGCCTGGGGCATATACTCCCAAGCGCAGATAACCTCACAAAAGAGGCATGGATTGTTGTAGAGCATCGAGTTCATTTCGGTACCTGCGCTGAAATTCCTTGATGTCCGCCTTTTGCCACTCGCTGTAGATGCAAGAGAACACACTTCTTACTTCTTGTACAGTTGTGTAATGGCTTTGAAGATAGTACTATCCTCATTTTTGTACCAAATCAAGGGAATCCGCGCCCATCAGTTAAGCGACTCCTCCTGTGATCTATTTTTATCTCGCACCACCTGTCCATCCTCTTTGTAATCCTATCTAGGTAGTTTTGTAGTATTTTGTGTTTTGTACTTCAGAATCATCTTTTATTTAACTGATCCTATGCTATTTTATTTATTTTAATAATTTATTTATCTTAATAATTTAGTTATCTCAATAAAGATATTATGTAAGAAAACCTTAGCTCTTTTATTTTATGTACTGTAAAATGGAAACACCCTTTAGAATTTGCAGTTGCGTCAATAAATCGCACATGGATCCTTTGATGCTGTCCTGTCTCTCCAAATATCGTCTCGTACGCTTCCACTGCAGCAGATAAGTTCTCGCACCGTTAGCATCAGTCCCCTGAGGCTACTAGATTAGTTTGTTGTCTCAGGCGTGAATTTCTCATGATCTTATTGATTATTCATTAATATAAGATGATTTCTTACGTGATGAACATAGAATACTCGTGCTTGGTCGACATTCCAAAAGGACGGTGCGTGTTCGCTACGAACAAGAGTAGAAAAGCTACGCCTAGAAGCGCTAGCTGACTCACGGAATTTGAGCAATGATAAGAATCATTAACTGGTGGCAATTGAAGTGTGGGAATTAGTATATGTAGAGAAGTAAAATGGACATCTCGTTCAGTGTCAAGCGCGACGATGAGGGCCGAAGGGAATGCCCCCGGAAGTTTACAGGGGGCAAAAGACGGCCGCGATTCCTTGTCGACCCGGTGGTACTTATGTCTTGCGCTAGAATATTTAACAACCACTAATACTTATGTTGGGATATCCTATAGGGATGGAAATGGCTTCTGCAGGAGTATCGCGAGTGTAACTGGATAAACGGCAGTGAGGTGCTGGCTTCTTGATACTTGGTTCCATTCTAGTTCTTAGTAGGAGATTATCTCGTTAGAAGATAATATAGGGGAGAAATATGTCGGAATAAATTGAGGGGCTTGATATTTCCTAGTTCAGGGACAGCCAAGTCCTCTGAGTCCTGAAATTTTCCATGTTCGCAGAAGGTCACGGCCAAAGCCGGCGGGATACTTTTTCTTGCCCCAAAACAAACGACAGAATTTTTTTTTTCACTCCACTACTCTGTCCTCTTCAGCTTCCTTGGACTCCTCCTCGGTCTTCTTGGCAGCCTGCTGAGCCTTGTTCTTCTGGCCGCGGTGTCGGGCGGTGTTAGACTGAGGGGAATAGCCCCCATTGCCTCACTGGGAATGAAGTCGGAAAACTTCATTAGAATTGAATATACAAAACTTACCACCGGGCTCGACATCTTGAGTTCCAAATTTTGGGACACTCTCTCCGTCAATTCCCCTAGGTCCCTGACCTAGTTGAACCCGCTGTCGATTTTCATAACTTGGCTACATTATATCGGATCAGAAGCAACTAGTCTTTATGGCCAAGCAATTAGCAGATATCACGATGACCTCAACCCAACAGCTGACCGAGCAGAGAGGAAAGGCAAGCGCTCTGTAAGACAAGCTTGGAGGAGTCTGACGGACTTAGCGAGGATAAGCGAGAGGATAGCTATTCTACAACAGGTAAGCAAAGGCTCTCGTGTAGGGGCTTTGATTATATTTTTGGTCTCTAAACAGTAGTGGTGCTCGCAGGAATGCTTGTTACGACTTGTAGTTATGAGGGTGCATGCTGTTGTCAAGTCTCGGTGTGATATCTTGCGAACCCTGGAGGCCTTCAGGCCTGGTTTTCGATTCCCCAAAGAGCAGCCGGGATAGGATAGACCGAAACTAATGTTTAATTGTATTCGCCATCATATTCGTAGCCAGTCTCTTGACTAGCTGCCGGTAGTCACACTGTAAAATGACTTCTGGCGGACTTCAAGAGTTAGCGGAGGCGATCTGGGCCAAATGAGAGCAACTAGCGACGGGTTGTCACAAAGGTAAATGTCCCGATTTCATTGCTAAGATTACTCATTAAATACCGTGTATTGATTGCCCCGTGAGTGTAGATAATTATACCTATAGTAAGTAAAATTACTAATGGTCAGGTTATTAAAAGTAGTTGAAATAAAAACTGCTGGAATTGCACACTGAATTGGCCGAGACTCCACTGTTGCGCTGCCGCCACAATTGCTCAGCCAGGATGGCGTTAAGTGCCTGAGGCAAAAACACTAGCCACAGGACCCCACCTCGCTACACCAAACCATTTTGCGAAACTCGAAAAAGTGGCATAAAATTTCTGGCATCAGAAGAACTTTTCTTTCTGCATCTGCATTCGACCACCAAGTTCCTTGGGAGATTAATCAATCGCCATGTCGAAGATCACTGTTGGTATGACTCTCTAGCCTTTCTGCTCTCTCTGCAATCTACTCCTTCCGCGCCCTCTACTCCTGCTCCCTCTGCAAGACCGCAAAACACCAAATGCTAACTACAACCCAGCCAACGTCCGCACTCAGGTCGCTGAGTTGCTGGAATACTCCAATGAGACCAAGAAGAGAAACTTCCTCGAAACGGTCGAGCTCCAGATCGGCTTGAAGAACTATGATCCCCAGCGTGACAAGCGTTTCTCTGGCACCATCAAGCTGCCCTCGATCCCCCGCCCCAACATGGCCATCTGGTATGATTTGAGCAGGAACAATTTTCACAGGAGGACGATATCTGACTGAGTATGCAGCATTCTCGGTGACCAGCACGATATCGACCGTGCTAAGCACGGTGGTGTCGACGCCATGTCCGCTGATGACTTGAAGAAGCTGAACAAGAACAAGAAGCTCATCAAGAAGCTTGCCCGCAAGTACGATGCCTTCGTCGCTTCTGAGGCCCTCATCAAGCAGATTCCCCGTCTCCTTGGTCCCGGTCTTTCCAAGGGTAAGATATACCACTCTAACAGTACCAATGAATGATTGCTAATTCTTTCGCAGCCGGCAAGTTCCCTACCCCCGTCTCTCACTCCGACGACCTTACTGGCAAGATCAACGAGGTCAAGTCCACCATCAAGTTCCAGCTGAAGAAGGTTCTGTGCATGGGTGTCGCCGTCGGAAACGTCGAGATGGAGCAGGAGCAGCTCCTTGGCAACATCATGCTTGCCATCAACTACCTTGTCTCTCTTCTTAAGAAGGGCTGGCAGAACGTTGGTAGCCTTACCATCAAGGCTACCATGTCTCCCCCCAAGCGCCTTTACTAAGCGTGCTTTTTGGCTCTGGGCCTAGTCTGGCAAAGTCTCTCTGATGAAAAATGAGGGCAGCACGGATTGGGTTACGGTTATAGAAAAAAATATAAACATTCCAAGGCCAATGACGTCGTTTGCCAGTTGACTTCGTGAAATCCATGTATGCCTTGTATCGTGAATGCCTTGCGAACCTAATTATACCAAAAATTTGCTTGGCAAGGTATTCGTGGTGGGGTCTATGTGCTGTATTGTCAGCAAGCACGGGAAAGTCTGCCGTGAGGTGGGTACCAGTTTATGGAACGCATAATTAATTGCAGGAATAGAACACGGTATCGCCGCTCGGCGATGTAACACCGACGAACCCATGCGCCGAGCCAAGGGCTTGAATTAGAAGAAGCAGGGGGGGTTGGGATAGATGGATCCACGTCTGAATTGTATCCCACGAAAGGCGTCCTCTCAAATTGCCAGCTGAATGAGCAATTCGCGGGGAAATGAAGAGCTGGGCCAGGGTGCCACTAATATAATTATATCAATCTTACGCTGACGTGACATCACGGCTTCGTTAGGAGAAAAAAAAGCCCCGATGTGGGAATATTGGGACTAGGAACCGCCCTAGTGGGAAAATATTGTAAATCATTGATTGCATTTGCTGTAGTAGTCTATGTGCTTCCTAGGCCCTATTTTAGTTTGGGCAGCTTTTGGTGACCCTCCAAGCGACGAGACCTCGCCGCCCAACCACTCTCGATAGAGTGTTCCAAACGCCGTCATCTCCAAAGTCCAAATCATCCAAATTCAAATGCTGCCGGTAACGCCAAACCTCCCTAAATCGCAGCCCATCCAATCCCTTGTTTGGGAGGTACGGGTCAAGCCACGTTGCTGATGCTGGGGCAATCAGATACGTGCCATTGTTCTCCTTCAAATACTCCTGGCTTCGTCTATCTGCCGGGGTGTCGCAGGTGGCGAGCTGGGATAGCTGCTCAAGCATCTGCTCGCCCTTCATTCCCATGACGTCTCTCGTCGTGAGAACCTCGTTCTTGCCATTCAGCAGCCAGACCGGAGGTGTGTAGGTCTTCCACCAGATGGCCTGGGTCGCATCGGGCTGTTGGCTGAGGAATACTTGCCCCGGCACTACACCTCCCTGGTGATATATGCCCATCAAAAGGCCCAGGAAAATGTTGAAGATGATCCAGGCTGCCGTCCATAATCGTAGAATAATCTTGTTCTTGGGCATCTGGATCGACGACAGCAGCAGAGGCACTGTCGGAAGAAGAAATCGCGCCTCTTGGTGCTGAAAGGCGGACAAGACGAACAACCCGGAAATGGCCGAGTAGAGTCGAATCGAAGAATCGGGCTTGAAAATGAGGAGCACTATGGCGGGGCCTAGCAGCAGGGGCAGGTTTGCGCCGAGGTGCTGATACCAGGGGTGCAAGCCATGCTGGGCCAGGTTTTCGGTTGCCGAGTTGTAGACAAAGTTGTTCAGAGGCGTGATTATTGGTTTGTTGATTAGATCGGCCCAGGTAACGGGCTCGGGCAAGTAGAATGCGGTATCCAGCGCAATGGCAAGTACTGTGGTAGCAAGCGCAGCCAAAACCAGGGCTGCGAGAGAAGCGGGCCTGTGGCGGTCAGTCGGCCATCCCACGCACCAGGCCTACGTGGCAAGGACTCACCTTTTCAGGAAAACGGGTATCAAGCGAAGCCCGGGGATGAAGAGAAATGCAGGAAATGTGATTCGGTTGAAGACGCCAAAAACAGTCACCATCCCCAGAATGGAGGATGATAGGACACATGATCGTTGCTGTGGGGGATTTGAGTCAGCTGATTTGCGCTCGAGGACCAAGTTCGAGGGTGTACAAACCCGTGCATCGGTTAGACGCTGAATGAGGACAAGACTCCATGCGACCACGAGGGTTTCCACTGAATTGGAAAACGTGTGCGTTTGGTAGGTCCAGGTCACGTAGGAGGATGCGACCAGCAGGACAGCAACGCGGCGGTGTCGGGGGGACTGGATCAATTCGTGGAGCGCCCAGTCCTCCAGCACAAAGCTGATGAGAAACATGAGAACCCGAAGCGTCCAGAAGACGGTAATGGGGGGTATCTCGCCGTCGTTTCCATTACCGATCCATAGCCACCGGAGCAGAAGCATGGGGAGACCGTAAACGGGCCATAGCGGAAAGACGCTCCGGATCGGGTTCTCGCTCGTAAATTCCCAGGTATGTCGGACTGGGTAGCTAAAGATTTGGCCTATTCGCAACCAAACGTGTTAGTTATCACCATTTGCAACAATCAATGTGTATGGCGCAAGAGCATGTGGGAGCGCATTGGGTTCGGAGGGCAAGTGGCCACCCCGCCGCCGGGGTGCAACGGCGGGCAGCAAGGGAAGCAAGCATACCTGCGATGACTTCGGGGCCTTGGAAATTTTCGTCGGGGTGGAGGTAGCTGGGTGACAATGCAAACCACAGCCGTATGAGGATGAGGAAGAGATATGTGCGCCGCCACATAATTTGTCTAGCAGGAGGTAGCTGGGTGTGCGGGCGTGGTTGTGGGCATGAGCTCAGACGAAGGTCGCAGCGACATCTGCCATCTGCGGACGTAACCGCAACGACACAGAGTGCACCAAATCCCGGTGCCCGGGTCGAGGGCGCGTATGAGGGAGGACGACTGCGTTGTGGTGGACAGAGGAGCTAAAGCTAAAGCTCTTTGTTCAGGATAGCTATTTAGAGGTCTGGCGGGTCTTCGTTTCGCTCGAGGATGGGTCGATGCTCGATGTTCCGAGTTGTCGGCAACGGCTAAGTGAGGAGTCGAAACAAAGGTTGAAAGAGAATTAGATTTCAGTAACGGAAAGAAATTCGTCAAGGATAAAGAAATTGACAAAGAAAAAAAAAACCAGCGTTGGCAGGAGTGGGAGGTCGCAAAGAGCGACGGGAGGGATGAAGTAGTAATAATGGATTTTTCGGGGCTCGTCCGCCCACTGACACACGCCCGCCCAACCACTGACCACACCAACTGCCAGCCAAGGTGTGTGGTGACGCCCACCCAAACCAAAACCGAATCAAAGACCCAGCGTCCGGGGTTAGACATGTTGACGCACAGGGGGCGCGGGAGGACACTCGAGCCTGCTTCACCCAGTGGGAGCGAGCACCGGCAGCCGGGATGGGCGGAAAGACGGATGGAGACGCCGCCGCTGGGCTCTGCCTCCATCTCCATTCTCCATCCTCCGTCGCCCGTCGTCGTCCCTTGTCGATTCCGCCACAGAGGGCCGCTAGAAGGGTGGCCTAGGCTGCTTTCAGTGAGAGAACTCTTTTCCTTGACCACCTACCAGCTTCCGTGGCCCCCCCCTGGACCTTGGATTCCGTGGGCGCTATGCCGCCCTCGGCTTCGATCTCACCTACGCGGCTGGTGATAGGCAGGCCGCTAATGTCAAAGCAGGCAATCCCCAGGAAGGTGGTAATCTTGGACAATAAAGAATTCGCCTTAGATGGCCTGTTCCTCGCCTCCCTGCAAACACGTGTTGGTCTCCTATTCTGCCGCCCAGCACGCAAGATCGCATTGGCCGTACCATCACACGATTTCCCTACACCACATCTCCCGAACCGGTGCTTTCTCTGCAAATCTGTTGGAGACGGTCGAAGAGGCGACTAGGGGGCATCGTGCTTCAATGCCACAAAAACATACCTTTGCTCAACCCGGATACTAATACGAATCTTCCCCTGTCCGCACTTTGGAACAAAGAAAGCTACCCTTGCCATAATACAGGATGTTGTGTCCCAGCCCGCCGGACTCCATGGTCTTGATGCCGAGAACCTAATTCGACAACATCATGTCCAACATGGTCCTACATGTCCCAACACCGCCTTTGTTGCACCATTATCTCGCTCGATCATGATTCCAGTGCGCGTCACAGCCACCATCCTTTGCTCGCAACCGCTCTGGAAAAATCAGTTCTGTGGGGGCTCGGCCGAGTAAAGGGGCCAAGCATCCATTGAGCGCCTGTTCTGATATCAGACCCCATCCCTTCCGCCCCTCCCAAATCCACAGGGCAAAAAGGCTTGTTCTAGGGCGGGGGATGTACATCTGACGATGTTGGCATCCCTGGACGCTCTCTCGCTGCTCTCGATTGAGACTTCATTCCAGGCATTCACCACATTTCGAGTGCGGGGCCATGTCGTGGCCTGTTTGAAACCTCAGACGGCAAGGGTTTGAAGTGCTTATTGATTGATTGTCTTCCCAACAAACCTGCCCTCCAAATAAACCCCCACGACCGTGATGAAGCCACCATGTTCCATCGTAAATTGTCTCAATGCCATTTACCAAGACTCATCCCCTATTTGTAATTCGTCCCAAAGAATCATGGATTCAACCGTTGTCCGTGTGTGTTTTGGATGGGCACACGAACCGCGGTTATTTTTTCCTTTTCCCTTTGGCATTGGCTTTGACTTTGGCTTGGTGGGACGTTACCCTTTGCCGTATGAGCCTGGAAGCTACGAGAAGACTGCAATCTGGCTTGGGCTCGCTTGAGGGCCTTGGCCCGTTTCACTCACCCCTGGCTGGCTGATGACCAGAGAGCTTATCTGAGGTCAAGTGCACCGATTCACTCGCCTTGCTGGCTTGGCGTCAAAGTTTACAACCCCCTCGCCCTCGGATCTGCCCCTTCTCTGCTCCCCCAGAATGTCCCAGCCTTATCCGATCGCGGCAGTGTGTCGAGACGGGAAGGGAGGCCAGTCTCCAGCCTCGCCATAAAACACCGATCCCACGCTAATCCATTTGCCGTTGGCCGCGAGGTCTTGTTTGTTCCCATCCCGGTCCCGTTTTAGGCACAACCACAGTCCGTCGCTGCTTACTGGTGAACATGGCGCCGTGCACCAGGCAGCCGACCAGTCAATGGTGATCCATGGTGAAAGGCAGGTCCCGCAGTCGCGGCAAAGCATAGTGTTCAGGTGTCCGCAAGTAAGCCTCAGCCTTTGCAACCGAAGGCAGCAGCCCATCAGCTCCACTATACACGGTTCACGGCTCAGTGACTCAGTGAACAATCCATCTCCGAAGCCCAAGCCAGCACTTATATTAAGAAGACTTACAGCCTTTGATTGAAACTGCTCAACTTCCTCACACAAAATCTCCTCCAATCGTTCCATCGCGTACTTGGCACTCAACTTTGCTTTTGCTCGCGACATTGTCTCCTTTAATTCCCACTGCCACGCTGGTAACTTTTTTGGTTGGCTGGCTACTGCCCTTGTTAGCTGTGTGTCAGCTCGTTGGCCCTCTGCGCGCATCAGCCTAACGCCCAGGCGACGACCCCGCAAAAGTCGGCCTCTGGAAAACCTCCAACCTCCATCCTCCAACACGCCAACGTCAATCTCATCTTCCTCACGCCTGCACCCGCTCACACCCATCTCTCCTGACTGTCACGCCTAATTTTCCATCAAAATGGCCGATACCGCTTCCGCACAGAAGGTCTGGCTTGTCTCCAACGACAACGCCCAAATTGAAGTCGGTATGTTTGCGACGCAGCGTCATCGGACGCATCGCCCTTTGGTTCGTCCACATGCTAACAAGTTGTCCAGACCGTACCGTTGCCGAGCGATCAATGCTCATCAAGAACATGCTCGAGGATATTGGTGACGAGTCCGTGACCAAGGAGACTCCCATTCCCATTCCCAACGTCCGTTTCCCTCTTCCCCCCCTCCCCACGCTGACATCGCTGACTCGCCACTCCAGGTCAACGAAGCCGTTCTCCGAAAGGTCATCGAGTGGTGCGATCACCACCGCAACGACCCCCCTCAAGCCCAGGACGACGAGTCCGACGCCCGCAAAAAGACGACCGACATTGAGGAATGGGACCAGAAGTTCATGCAGGTCGACCAGGAGATGCTCTTTGAGATTATTCTTGTATGTTGTTCCCCTGAGGCGAGTTGCGTCATAATTCGTACTAATCGTGCATTGCTAGGCCTCCAACTATCTGGACATCAAGCCCCTTCTCGACGTCGGCTGCAAGACCGTCGCCAACATGATCAAGGGCAAGTCCCCCGAGGAGATTCGCAAAACATTCAACATCACCAACGACTTCACCCCCGAGGAAGAGGAACAGATCCGCCGTGAGAACGAGTGGGCTGAGGATCGCTGAGGAGAGAAAGGAGTTTGCGATGCTGTGATGGTTTGGCGTTGATTGGCTTAGGGATATCTTTATTTTACTTGCATCGGATCGGGGGGCGAGGCTTGCCCTAGACCTCGTCACTCCTCCCCTCTAGACTTTATTAGCTGTCACGGTCCATCCGAATACCAGGCTTTTACCCTGGCCCTGCCATGCAAGACACTAAAACCGGCTTCGATGTTTTAATACATGAGTTCCTTGCCCACCCTACGTACCGTCAAGTGCAGCTGCTCAATCATACAAACGTAGACACATTGCCATGACATGTTTAACATGTCGGATATCCAAACATCACGTTTCATTGCGGGGCACCGATGCATTTGAACTTGGCAGTCGCCTTTTCTTGCGTGAACATCAACGTGAAGTAAGCGTAGTGCAATACTCGACATGTTGAAATCATGTGGTCCAGCCCTTACTGATGGGGCACCAAATCTTTGCATTCCTTTTCCCTATGACCGACCGTGACATGCAGTAATCGCAAGAATCGAGAAACCAGGCAACCGGCCCATCCTGTGCGCTTGTTCACACTCTCCACGTCAAATGACAGTCCACCTTCCCTTCCATCATATCACGGATATTCCATGCCAAAGAATTCAGGCGTCGATGAGGAGGCTCGAGAATAGACCGCTCAGACATTTAGATGCCGAGACGGGTCTTGCGCCAGTGCCTTCGCTTAGCATTGTAGCTGCCACACACGTTAGCCAGTCGTCCTTCCAGCTCCCTCCAAGTAGTTTGGCTGCGACTCGAGGTCATCGCTATCGTCCCGAGCGAATAACTCACCGGATGGTATTTCCAGTACGCAGTCTCACCCACTATTTCATTGTCAGCGACCGTCCTGGTGGTTTTATGAATTCGGAATCGTCAACATACCTGAGGAACAGGGCGGTTCTGCTTCTGCGCCTTAGCCAATTTTACTTTGGTACGGAAGGACTTGTGAGACGGCATTGTGTCGGCTTGTCAACGTGTCAACGTGTCGAGGTTGGAGGGACGTTGGTGTTGAGGTTGGAGGAGATGCGTGTGTGAGAGTAATTTGGAGTTTGCCCATTTTTCAAAATTCACCACTTGTGGAGTGGGGTACTGTGGCTAGTGCCTTTTTTTCTGTTCGCCTCAGGCAGCAATATCATCCATGCTCAGCCATTGTGGCGGTACCAGCAGTGGAGCCAACAAACAACAGCCTGGATTTCAACTACCTCCAATGATCTATAAAAGCTTTAATAATTGAGCATCCAATAAATGCTTCATGGTATAATTGAATCTCCCCAGTAGGAAGCAGGCTCGTTTACAGCCGACGCGCTGTAGCAATTTTTATTTCCGCGTGACGGGCAAGTAAAGGTTTCGGTGCTTCACAGCCCAGTGGCCTGGAGGAGCGGGATGTTGGAGAGTGTGCAGGCGGGGCATGTCCAGCAAGCCGATGGGTAGACCACTTCTATTGCCAAATAGCCTGACTACTAGATTGTATACTCCAAGAATTCCTGACAAGAGCAACAATGATTGGTATAACACGAATGTTTTAGCAAGCATGATAAAACAACAATCTACAGAAAACCAAGCTCCAAAGTTGAGATACAACGAGATTGCCGATATCCCCTATTTTAAATATGAGTTCTACATGATTCAAGCGTCACCAAGCAACTAGTTCCTGGACAACATGATTTCAGCAAGCAAGACGCTCGTTCTTTTTGGACCCAAGATGTAGTCTCCTCGTTAGCATTTTCATGAAAACGGGTTTTAGGCCCTTGATAGAGCCCGTTTCTACAAATGAAATAATACAACCAAGACATTGAGTCAATATATTTAAGAAATTGTTCAAGCACTGTGCTTACTTGATTATCTCTCGGCTTGTTCTGCTGCCTAGGCGATTCACCCAGAAGTCAAGACTGCCTAAAGACGTTTGAGCCGGGTCATGGCCCAGCAGTCCGATAAGGGTCACGTCTCTAAGCGGCGCCACTCAGCGTCCGAGTGGCGTCTTGTCTTACTCAGGTGGCAGCGATTCAGCAGCCACGGGCGCTTTAGAACACCTGGCACAAAGGTGGTGAAATGGGTGGCTGCCTCCCCAGTTTCCATCTTGAAACCAGATAGTCCGTTGCAAAGAGATGAGGCCTCTGCTCAGCACACTGGATACTGCATAATGGATTTCTCAGCAAAACGTCCATGCACAGGCCCTCAGGCCCTAACAGCCCTCGATACCGCCATGCTACCTCGCGTAACAAACTCCACTGAGTCACAGGCGTAGGAGCGCTGTGGTCGCCGCCCAACAGGATCAATAGGGGGCCCCCTCGTTCGGGCCAGTGCCGGCGCCAGCGGCAGCCCGGTTCAGCGGGCCCCCCGGGTTTATTTGTCGACTTGCGCTTGGGCCAACCGCAAAGCCAAAAACAGCAACTTGTCCACCACAGGCCCGCCCGCATCCTCTAAATACATCGGAGATCCAGAAAAGGAGACCATCTTTCCAGTAATAATTAGTAACAACGCCCCTCAACTTTTCTCCTTCGACTCGAGACACGGCATTCCACAACAACGACAGCGACTCCAGTTCACACGCTAACTTGCATCTAATAACCAACCGTAATTATACGACGACAACGGTTGTGAGTTTTCAAACTTGCCGCCGCAACGACAATACGAAAAAAGCATCACTCTCCTCAGAGCCGAAGCTGCAAAGCAAACACAACAACCTCCTGCCCGCCGATCTGACGTGTTCCTAGAGGACTCGTCGCCTTAATACACAACTCACCATGGGTAACAGCATGTCATGGCTATCTGGCCTGCTATGGGTGAAAAAGGAGATCAGAATATTGATCTTGGGTCTGGTAGGATGACGTCTTTTGGGGGAGTGCTCTGTCACGCGCGCTAATCTGTTGGAATTCAGGACAACGCAGGCAAGACCACTCTGCTCTACAGACTCAAGGTATGAATGACATGGAGGAATATACTGGACCTATTACTAACTGGCGCTCAAGGTCGGCGAGGTCGTCACCACCATCCCCACGATCGGTTTCAACGTCGAGTCGGTCACGTACAAGAATCTCAACCTGAACGTTTGGGTACGCAACCCCCTCGCAACGGCGATCCCGAAGATCGATTATCCTCCCACGAGTACTAACGCGCCATGATATACAGGATCTGGGCGGTCAAACCAGTATCAGACCTTACTGGCGGTGCTACTACGCCAACACGGCGGCTGTCATCTTCGTTGTGGACTCTACCGATATAGAACGATTACAGACGGCCTCGGAAGAGCTTTCGGCCATGCTAAATGAGGAGGAGCTCAAGGAGGCCGCTCTTCTCGTCTTTGCCAACAAGCAGGATCAGCCAGGCGCCAAGGGCGCGGGAGAAATCTCAGAAGCGTTGCGCCTGGGTGAGCTGCGCGATCGCAACTGGAGCATCATGGCATGCTCCGCTGTCGATGGCAGCGGTGTGAACGAGGGCATGGACTGGCTCGTGGTAACTAATCCCCTTTCGTAACTTGTCCCGATCTACCATTACTAACCCAGCGCCCCCCTAGCAAACCGTCTCGCAAGAGTAAGCGAGGCTGACGATATATACCCGGGCCAGTCGGCATTTGTACAACAATTACAACGAAATGATGATACTACCACCTCACGGTTCCGTCGCCTCTGGTAGACTCGGCGTCCTTGAAAGAAGAAGAGGGGGGCTTTGAGATTCAATGTTGGAGCCAACAGCATTTTAGGTTCTCATGTGAAGGATGGACGGCGGGCGCTTTTGGCGGGGATATATGATAGTAAAGACTTTCTAATGCTATACCCAGCGGCATGTGTCCTGGGCTATGATTCTTATTCGAGGGTTTTTTCCCCATCCCACATGTATTAGGGTGTCATGTGTTGTGGCTCTTCTGTTTTGTGTTCACGCGACCTCGTGGCATGAGATCGTTAGCGCCCCGGGTACCACATTCTAGTCTCGTCATCAAGAAAGGCCACTGGTTCTATTGGGCCGGGCATTCGGCGATGGCCGAAGGCTACCTAGAGAAGAAATAAGGAGCACGCCAAAGTCGAGCTCGACACGAAGCCTTGTACCAGAAGCGGACAAGAATCAGATCAATCAAGCGAGTGGTGGTCGTCGAATTATTAAATGAAATAAATTGATAAAATTAGAAGGGTTCAAATTCGATGCAGGTTTTAATCCGGAAATGACATGCGGATAATGATTAAACTTGGAAAGAAAGGGCATGACCGCCGAGACGATCAGCTTTTGTTGCCAAGACTTCCCCAGCCATCTACGCATGGTACGTGCGATCTAATTCCGTTCAATAACCACTTCACCGAATGCAGTTTTGGTGTGATGTATCGAAATACTCAAAACATCTATTCTTACCATAAATGTCTGCTTGTTGCAAGGGTCGCAGGAAACAACGTGGATTTGGTGGATTTACCCAGCTTTGACCATTTGGGGAATCTAAACAAGGAAAACCTTGTTGTCTGGTGTCTGAAACAATTGCCAGTCAAGGAGTCAAGAGACCAAGATACTCACGTTGCGAAAGGCAACGGTTCATTAGACGAATAGTGAAGATGGGAACCCTCCCAGAACACATCGCTAGTTTGCATACGAGATCCTGTGCCGGCTAGCATAATTGAACGTGAAGAGAACAATCATGACAGAATAGAAACTTTGTCATTTGCGTTTTCTTACAGAAAAGTCAAGTTTAATGACATAGTTTCAAGACGTCAAAAAGCCATATTGAGAACAATTCCTCCATCTCATCTTCAACTTAACTCCTCTAAAGTTTCAGTTAGCCGACCAGATATCGTTGTTATTGTCAAAAGACAATGCACTGTCTGAATAGTCGGGGACTGCATCTCTTGGAGTGGCATTCCATTGCATGTATGATAACCGACGCTTGGCTCCACCATCTTCCCAACTCATTTGGGATTTGTTCAGAGTTTTATACACGAGTTTTGTGATTTTTATTGGACAATGATACAAAAAGAACCCGAAATAGAAATGCTCATGGTCGATGAGAGCATCCACTACTTGCAAGATAATTATCCCTGCCACTTAACGACCACTTTCCGCCTAGGTCCCCTACTGTCGTGTACTATTTGATGATTCTTTAATTGTATTGAAAATTTGGTCGAGGTCCTATGGCAGCGCTACGAAAGCAGTCACATCTCTCTCAGTCTAGTTTGTGAGTGTGTATGTGTATGTATGTATGTGCGTTGTATCAACCCCTTCAGAGCGCCCGATTCGAGGGCTTCAGACGTACTAGGGTTATTTTAGGTACATAATACAAAGATTTACAAGAAATTTCGGCCATGTCTCCAGAGTTGTGGGATGGGTCCTCCAGAAGGCCTAGGTATTCCTCTCGGTGTAACTGTTGCCTGGTCCCTACCCTAGACCAACTTCGGTCCAACAAGTTGTCGAGGTAGAGGAACAAAGGGTTAAGCAAAAGGTCCCTTGATATTTGAAGATATTCCCATTGATTGTCCATTCTTTACTTGGCATGTTTGGCAGGAGCCATTTGCTGATATGCGCAAGTGCATAACAAACAAAACCTAGGATGATATGTAAACCCACAATGACGGTGAAGCCATGCACATCAACATGTCAACACTATGCTATTTTAACGTTCGAGTTACATCGGCTCTGTTTTACTCCACATGAGACATTGTATCCCAGGCTAAGCATTGGCAGCTCAAACAAGTGCGTGTCACTCGGATTCCAGACAACAAGGGTTACAGAAGATTTCAGCTCAACGCCGCTAGCCCGATTTATCGACATAAATTCGACAGCTCATATTTATTCATTGTCCGTCAACAAAAAATACGATTCTTTTCCCGCACAATCCGAGGCGTGCTGCGCTTTATTGCGTTGCATGGAATCGGTTTACGTGGCTAGTTACGACGATGACGGTCGTACTGTTGGGGTGACGAACGAGATTAGATGATGGCTCTGATATCTCCTGTCAAATCAGATACTCAACCAATAATGACGCAGGCTAAACGGCGACTCCTCCCTTATCAAGGGTTTATTATAACCCTTGCCGGCTAGATTGCATCGTCACCGCTGTTTAATCCCGAGCATTGAGACGCAAACCATAGTTGCGGACATTTTTGAAACGGCACTTGGGCTCTGTGTAGCTTAACCAACGGACACAATGACACCACACGACATGTCATATCGGCTGTGCTGAAGAAGTGATCAATTTGCATAAATGAGTCCTTTTGGTTTAAAAAGAAAAAAGAAAAAAGAAAAAAAAGGGTGAGACAAAAACGATCCACAGAGGTCAGTTGCCGAAAGGCCAGTCTCAGCCGACGGATAGATTCGGTTTCGGTTCCAAAATGCGACTCCATCTAACAAGCAAGAAAATTGGGGGCGATTTGCTCCATGGATCGGAAATAGCCACCAAGAGGGAAAGATGGCCATGGGCAGCCCGCCCAGACCCGCTTTCGCTACAACCATAGCCCCTGTTGACAGACTGTCAAGGGACGCGATCGGCCAGTATCACAGATCACATTGCGATGAAAAATGACACGGCCGCCTTGCTTCCAATCGCCAGTCGCCCGTACACATGCCGACAATGCAGATTAATCACTCCCATGCGGGCTCGGGCATTATCCCTCAGTCGATATGGCTCGGGACCAACGGCCAACACGGCAAGCTCGCACCACACAGAGGGCCCAAAGCAGCTGCTTGCCCAGGCTAGTGGCACAGACCTCACCTTGCTTGCCGGCCAACTAACCCAGCCCCGGACGAGCCATCAATCTCACATTCCAGAGACGGACCTTGCTCTTTTGATCATTTCCAACGAGTTTTGTTCCGCCTGCTTGATCTGGCCGTATAAGACCGCGGATAATCGCAGCGGGAAAGCATCCGATCCATCTGCCTGCATGTCTGCTCCTTCATCTCGCCGCCCGTCATGTCAGCACAGGGTCCCGCGCCAACCGCGCTCCCAGACGCTCCGGCAGGCGACTTCTTAAATCCGACTCAATGGAGCATCGTCTATGCGCTCCTCGATGCCGCGTTACCATCCATCACCTCCGCGTCCGCCGCTGGGGACAAAGACGGCCAGCTTTGCTTACCAGACGATGAGCTGGATCAGATTGTTGAGGCCACACTTGGCTCGCTCTCCACGCCAGCCACCAAGCAAAATATACGCCAATTCCTCCAAGAGCGCCCCTCAGAGGATCCCATCTTCAGGAATAATGTCGTGAGGACTCTGAGCTTCAGTCCCCCATCTCAACAGCGCCGACTGGCAGCACTCCTCGGGTTAATGGCGTGAGTCCAATGAATCCATCCTCAAAACTAAAAGCTTGGAAACGCTGACGACCTCGTAACAGCACTCGGCCAGGCTCTTTGTATGTCACTGGATATTGGCAGCCCATCATCAATCAACCCACCAGCGTCCGTGAGGCCATAATCAAGTCCTGGGCTACGTCCAAAGCCGTCCGGTGGAAGTCTCTCGCCAAAGTCTTCACAGGCTTGGCTTTCAAGGCAGCTTCCCACACCTGCAAGACCCTTGCCGAGGTGTCAGGTTATAGCGATGCTCCCCAAGACTGGAAGCCAGGCCAAGGCTTCAATTTCCAGTTCCTCCAGTTTAAACCCAGCGACCATGCCCAAGTCATCGAAACCGATGTCGTCATTGTCGGTTCTGGTTGCGGCGGGGGAGTCAGCGCCAAAAACCTTGCTGAAGCTGGTCACAAGGTCATCGTAGTTGACAAAGCCTATCATTTTGCTCCCGAACAGCTCCCCATGTCCCAGGATGCCGGGTGCAGCTACCTGTACGACAACGGCGGCTTTTACAGCACCGAAGACAGTGGGTGCAACGTAGTGGCCGGCAGCGCATGGGGCGGAGGAGGTACGGTCAACTGGAGTGTCAGTTTGCGACTGCAGGATGATGTCCGCAGAGAATGGGCGGATTCTGGTCTTCCATTGTTTGCTTCAGCCGAATTCGACGAGTGTATGGACCGCGTAATGGAATATCAAGGGGCCACCACGGATGGTCTCCGCCACAACCATCGCAACCAGGTCATCCTAAAAGGATCCGAGAAGCTCGGCTGGGCAGTAGATGAAGCCCCCCAGAACACGGCCGGCAAGGAACATTACTGCGGACAGTGTCACCTTGGGTGTGGTTCAGCAGAGAAGCGGGGCCCAGCACAGAGCTGGCTCCCGGACGCCGCACGGGCAGGAGCACAGTTCATGGAAGGATTCGACGTAGAAAAGATACTGTTCGGCGGCGATGATGGAAATACGGCGGTCGGAGTCGAGGGAGAGTGGACTTCGAGGGATTCCGCGGGCGGCGTCGGTGGTCCAGACGGCGAGAGAGTGAAGAGAAGGATCGTCATCAGATCCAAAAAGGTCATCGTGGCGGCTGGCGCGCTATGGAGCCCTTTGATATTAATGAGAAGTGGGATTTCGGTGAGTCATTTCTATACTGGCGCTTGGGATTCGAGTTGTGTGACTGACTGGTTCAGAATCAACATCTCGGCTCCAACCTTCACATCCACCCATGCAACTTCGTCACAGCGGTGTACAAGGAAGAGACTCGGCCTTGGGAAGGCGGTATCATCACCAGCTACTCATCGCAGTTTGACAACCTCGATGGAGCCGGACACGGCGTCAAGCTGGAGCCAACATGCATGATTGTAGGTTTCTATCACATCTGGCATCCCCGCACATGAGCCCTAACTGGACATAGCCATATGCGATTTACACCGCGCTGCCGTGGAGGAGTGGGCTGGATGCTAAGCTTCATATGATCAAATATCGACATATTGATGGATGGATTTCAATGGCCCGGGATCGCGATACCGGCAAGGTATTCCCGGACCCTACAACGGGCCGGCCACGGATCGAGTACACCCCGTCCGACCACGACCGGGCCCACACGTTGCAGGGCGTGGAAGCCCTTTCAAAACTCTGCTATGTCACGGGAGCGACAGAGATTCGCCCCCTTCTCCACGGAGTCGAGCCCTTTATCCGGTCCGAGGCGCCTTCGCCCGAGAATACCCTCGAGGGGGAGGGCCCAACTGCCGACCCAGAAGCCAGTGACCCGACCTTTGCCGCCTGGCTGGCGAGTGTGAGGGAGGTGGGAAACGAACCCCCGGTCTCTGGCTGGTCGTCAGCCCACCAGATGGGCACTTGCCGGATGGGTGTGAGTGCGGAGGAGGGAGTGGTGGATGAGAAGGGGCGAGTTTGGGGTACCCGAAACCTCTACGTGGCTGATAGCAGTGTGTTTCCGAGCGCCAGCGGCGTCAACCCCATGATTACCGTTATGGCGATTGCGGATTGGGTATCACGGGGTATAGATGGCGCCCTGAAGGCGTAACGAGGCGTGAGTGGGCAGTTGCTATCAACAAGGCACGGGGGGGTGTACATGCTGTGAACTTTACGATTACGAGACTGCAGATGGCCAATTCTTCAATATACACAGCACACAACCGCTCCGTGGTCGTTCCAGAGCTGGTATCGGGATGACGTGTGAAGACGCAGCTGAGTTTGGTGCGCCGAGTAACCTGAGGCCATCCAGTATTGCCATTTGTCCCCAGAAATATTCAGCTCCGAAATGATGCTCCAGTGAACAGAGCGCAATAACATGATCTTCAGCAGGGATGGAGGCTGGTACTTTTTTCAGGTGACTAAATTGAAGAGGGTGAGTAAAGGGGGGGAAGACGATGTCATCGTCACAGTTAAGCTGGTATGCCGACACACTCTGTCACAAAGGCGAGGGAGGCGAAAAGGCCAACGCGCCAAGGAGCGGCAACCCCTGACATCGAACATCCGTGCGGAATCTGGGACGATCAGGATAGGAATAGCAAGCAAAAAGAAGCTCCATGTGGCGACCCCCGTTGACATGGCCCTGCGAGGACCCAGGGGATCGGTTGACGGGTGCCACGTCTGCTAGGGTGACCAGGTTTTTTTTTTTTGGGGTTGAATGAGGCTCCCGACGTTTGACTCTTTTCGCCTACATACAAGCCGGTTCTACAGCTGCAGTTCAGTGGTGGTTTGCCAACTTAGCGTAGGCCTCCCGTCCCCGCAGCGCCCATTTGGCGGGGTGCCGCCACAGCACAGCCACGGCCTCTGCGGAGGGCCCGGGAGGGGGGGGGATGCAGCAGGCGCCCCGCGGTCCCTCTCTGAGCGAGCGGCGTATAACCCTAACCCCAGCAGGGCTGCTGGCCCGAGGCCCCAAAGAAGCACCAAAAGGCAAAGGGGTGCGGCGGCGGCGGCGGCGGCGACCTGCAGGCCCGCCTCCTGCAGTCTGCAGAAGAGCGTCAGGGAAAAGGCCTGTGCTGCCGTCAGAACGAGGGTGGTTGGTTTGGGCTTCTGGCAGGATCAGCGTGTGCATTAGTTTTGACGGGGAATTTCAGCTGTTCATGGGGTAGTGAGGTCGTCCACAAGGTTTTTGAGTCACATGCCTCGGTGAGAGGAGGAGCGGATGTAAGTCGACGGAAGAGGGCATCACGGCCGAGACAAAGCAATAGCATGGTGTAATATGACGATGGTCACAGTTGTGCGCCTTGGTCCGGCGCAATTGAAGCAATCGTCTGTTTCGATCGACTATCCGTGCGTGCGTGCATTCGTCCCCGAGGGTGGAGGCGGGTTGGTTCAAGACTTTGTCCAAGTCATCGTCGTAGTGTTCCACTGCAGCTTGTCTTGGTCTATCGGTAAACGGAACTGGGCAACACACGCCTCAATGCTGCACCCCCGATGGCCGAGGACGCAATTGCAATTCGGAAATCACATAGTACAACCCCCCCCCCCCCCTCAAAAGCCAACCACCATATCATGTGAGCCATCAATCTCGGTGTAATTCATACAGAGGCTGACGAGGATGCAGGCGTAGGGTAGCTATGGGATCTGCTTCGTGGTTGCGGCCAGATACCCACTCGGGCCGGACCATGACACTCATCACCAACACCGGGCAATCTCCCCCCCCCCACCCGCCGTCGCCACGGACGAGGTTGGTTCCAAAGATGCAAGATTGCGACAATCGCGGATCGCATTTCTGAGTCAGTTTACGGCAACGGGTTCTGCGCTCCTAGTACGACGCAGAATGCGAGATGGGGACCCGGCAGGTTGGAAACCCCGTCCTTGCATGCGCCACACGCCCACACCGGATGATGTCAGCCACACGCCATCACCAAATGCTTAACTCAAGCCCGCCGTTAGGTCCACCGGCGCCTTGTCCGTCGCCTGTTGTCCGTAGTCTGCCTTCCTCGGTGTCCCCAGTGTGCCCTGCCAGCACTTCGCTTTGGGCAACAGGGCCGCGGACGCTCGTGGGTCCCTCCCAGGCTCCGTCCTCGGGTGCCGCCGCCGGCCCGCGTTAGGCGGCACTCAGTTCCATCATTTCCAGAGTGAATGCCGGTCTGGGCATGTTATTTTTGGACCACATCGATTGATTTCAACGTTACTTTCATGGAGCTGGCAGCTAAACTGATCTACGGTGCTGTCTGTCGCGTGTGCATGCCGACAGGATTTGCCCGGTTGCTGCACCTGCCGGGGTGTGCATTGTTCAAGCAGCAAGGTCACCGGCCGGCCGCTCGTTGGGAGGGATGGGTGTGCGCGGCAGAATGCGATTCACAGCAACCAACAGTCGAACCCGATATCAAAATTGCATCCTCAGCTGGATGGCAAAAAACAAAACAAAATAACAATGCAGAGACAGTAATTTCCCACAACCGCGTGACCCGATGCATAGCGATGGAGATGATGGGATGCGGTGAAAAACCGGTACGGCAGGTGGCTTCGCTGGGGATATGGATATGACCCGCTAGGCCAAGGAAAAAAAAAAGAAGAATTAATTAACGAAAATTACAAGATACGGCTGGCGTGGTCAGTGCAAGCTCGTGGAGACAGCCGCCTCCAGTAATGTTGTGTGGCTATAGCACATTGGCGCGATAGTCAATGTCACTTGTCAAGTCGTTGGGATTTCCCCAGACCCTGCGCGCAGAGGTCAGCTAGCGACCCAGCTTCGGGAGCGGTGGTTGAATACCCTTGTGACCACTCAACGACGTCATGGCAGCGGCCGAGGCCGGGCCAGAGATGTTGTCATTCTGCCCCTGCGAGCGACGACGAGGCATCGGGAAAATATGAAACCTGTGGCACGTCACGGGGACGTGGACGCTGGCGGTGGGCATGTGACGGTTGTATCCATGCTGGACATGATGGAGAGGCGAGTCAATTGGAAAGATGATGCGGCTGTGCGCGATGATCGCTTGGTGACGTGAAAGGCGGTCGGTCACAAGGTGTGCCGGGTGCGTGCAGCGTACCCTGCAGCGAGCGGAGGTGCCCTATCTGCTTTGCCCTGGTGGCCGACGGGTGCCCGCATAGTATCTGGATAGTGTTGAATTACATAGTTGAACTTGCACCGATGCGCCGACGCATGTGTGACGGTGGCAGGTTGCAGGGCAGACCAAGTCAAGGAAGAACGGACTCACCGAACGCTGGGGGCCAAAAATAACTTGGCTTGCTGCCGTTGACCTCGGAGCAAGCACCCAGCCACACGGCCACATCGGGTGCAGCCACGCCCCTGGTCAAGGCGTGTGGCTATGCTCACGGCTTGGGTGTTCCTCTAGCCCAGCCGTCGTGGACCCTGAACCTTGGGTGAGACCTGCTTTTTTCCCACGTTACACCTTTGATCCGGTACAAGGTCCGCAAGGCCGCGAGTATCGGTACTTGCGGCAGCGACCCAGGGTACGCACGTGCACCTGCCTTTCTCTTGACCCGTCTCTTGTCACAAAGCTTGAGGCGCCTGGAATGTCGCCTAGTAAACTAGGCGACAGAGTATCTGTGGATCGCACGTCTATCTCGTCGCAGGGCCGCAAAGGCATCCGCCGTGTTTGAGCCATTGACGACGACGATGGCGTCCACGCGCCTCGTACCAAGACATGTAGAGTCAACGGGACCAGGCCTACAAGCCGTACCAATTTTGGGGCTTTTGTTATTGCCTGTCGTCCCCAGGAGCTCTATTGGCCACGGAGCAATGCGACGGTAGATTGAGACCATTTCGAGATGCATCGCGGCATGTGTTATTTGCCTCCCAGGACCCCCCCTAGCCCCTCCACCCATAAGGCCTGACAAGATGGCCGGGTCCTGGCCCCCCTTCCCCCCAGAGAGGAAATGTGATGCCAGGGATGGTGGCATCTTTCGACAAGCTTCCGACTTGGTTTATGGGTCGAGCCCTGAGACCCCAAAGATGGACGAGACGAAATTGTTCTCCCCTGAGGAGCGCCTCCTGATCCTTCCCGGGGGCCGGCCATGTCCTAGTTACCAGGTCTCGTCGAGGTCGCTCATGTTCCTTTTTGAGTCTGGCTCCTGGATGGCTCCTCTTCTGATGTCTTCAAGAATTGCCTTCTCGCAGCGTTTATTGGTCTATCTTGTGTGAATTTCGTCCAATCAGAGCCATCGGCGCCGGTGTGTCTAGTGCTCTCCACCGACGACCGCTCTGGGCACTAGTGCGGCAGCCAATCAGGACCTGTAAACGCACTTTTGACAGAGACGCCTCAGCTCACCATCAGGCACTAGCATGGATGGGCTCACCTCGTACCAGAGGACATCGAGTGGTTATCATCCTTTTCCAACCTTTGGGTATTCCCCATTACCGGAGCGCCCCCTCCCCTCTTTCTCCAATGATGCCTGTCCCTGGTTCTCCCGGCTTGCTTTCGGCCCCTTTGATGATTATGGAGCCATCCCGTGCTTTTTGGAACTCAGGGCGAAGCACACGTCTAACAGCCAACCACTTTGGTGAAACTGTCTTCTTCTTCGACACAGCCCGACGGGAATGACGGTTACGGTATGGAGCCTCGGGCCGTTGAGACAAAGGCAATTATACAGCCCTAACGATTGTTTAATGAAGAGAAATTGAGGGGAGGATCCTGGATGAGCCAGGGGACGGCGGATCGGCATGGGGCGGGACTGGAGCACATCTCGATGGATCGTTAAGCAAATACCTGCCAAGATCCAACATCAGACCTGTGTGTAAGAGCCTGAATTCACGCCGTAACCCGTGCAGAGTGCCACCATGGCCTGCACCATCCGGGACTAAGGCGTCCCGACTGCGTATGCAGCCGTTTCAAAGTTGGGACCATGATATGCCGGCTGCATCCAGGCTCCTGGTCATGTAAGAAGGAGGGCTGTCAGAATACGCATGCAGGACATCCGATCCTGCGGACAATGCTTGCTGTCGCATATTATTGACAGGTCAAAGATGAGCCTCCGAAGAGCCTCTGGCGAGTCTCTAATGAACATCATCTCCCCAACAAGCCCATCATCTCGGCAACACGGGTTTCAGCTCTCTCCACGCCGAGAGCAGAAGGGGTTGATACGGGGCACGGCATTGACGCGCAATCTCAGGAGCTTGACGAAGGCGCCGGCGAGTCGTGCCCAGACAGCCATGTATCAAGGTATAGGAGGCTTTCCCCGCGAATGGGCAACATAGTCTGGTTTAGATGGCTGCAGGATCCGGCCTGAAAGCTTACTGAATTCTGTAGCTTGCATAAGCGGCGCTACCCCCAGGACTGGAATGGCTCCGGAGAGCCATTCCAGCCGTCGAAGCCTCCTAGGTCCCGGGTTCATTCCCGCGGCGACACGGCCGTGCTCGATGGGCATATTTGGTAAACTTTTGAATGAGACGACGTGTCAGCTACTGGGCGAAGAGGTCGCAGAATGAGGCGAGAGAGGCCGGGCCACGCCCCCAAAGAGACCCGATCGGCCCTTTGAAGCGCTGGGAGCAGGGAACAATAGGGTACAGAAAGAGGAAGGAGGGGGAGGAAGAGGGGAAGGCCGCTCATGTCGGCTGCATGATGGATATCATTTTTCACACGGGACTAAGGCAGCTGTGACTACAAAGTATACGAGGAAACGGGCCCGAAGCGTTGGGAGAAGGATGGATGTATGTAACGCAGATGGATAGTAGTGGTAGCAGCAGTGGTTACCAGGCATGTGTTCAAGTCGATGGGAGCAAGCGCCTATGGAGAAGCAGCCTGGGAGAGAGTATGAGGCGAGCAAGGGATCTTGGCAGGGAATCCGAGGAAGCGCCCGCGTCTGTTTCGTTTCTTGTTTCTGGCTCGACGTGACAGCGGCTAGGGGGCGTGTGACGGGGTACCTGGAGATGGGAAATGGAGGGACGAGGGAGTCGGAAGATTGGAGATGGTGGGATGGATGGAGAAACATAAGCTACATGGATGCCACACACAGGAATTGCGCAAAGGGGAACCGAGAGTGGGTCTGGGAAGGTATTGTTTGTGATTTCGAAGTCATGGACGGGAAGGAACCCTCCTTGTTTCGCCTTTTTCTGTTTCTGGACTTCGGTATCAAAAACGGGTGCAGAGTGAGGACAACAGGAGCGCAATTGGAGAGCAAGACGTTTGGGGTGAGGTCGAGTACGGGAGCCAAGGTATCGGTACTTGGGACATGGGATAAGATGCTGAGGGGAGTGTGGCTACCGCTGTGGAGAAGGGGGGCGTGCGTCGCCTTGTGGCAGTGGGTTTTTCTGGGGACTTGGGCGCTCGCTGGCTCTCTCACTCACTGTCGCTTTCGGGATTTCCACATCTCTTGGATAGCCACAGTACTTGCTCTTACTCATGGGAATGAGCGTTATCAGACACGAGGATTGAAAAAAAGCATAAAAACAAAATAAAATGGCTGACCTGTATGCAAGCATCAACTTTGGATGCCCCCTCGTGCAGAAGGTCCTCCTTCAGCTGCATCCACGCACGCCATGGCATGTTCGCACTCCCCGGTCTCCCGCTTGTTTCCTCCGTCGCTGCGGTTCTGGTGCTGCCGCCTGCTGCTGCCACTGCTACCCAGCTGGGTCAGCAGCATATGCACGGCGACTTGCACAGCCTACTGCTATAAGTCGGAGGTCGGAGGTCGGAGGAGGGGGGAGGTAAGAAGAGGAGGGTGTGTGCGTGTGTGGTGTGTGGTGTGCGGTGTGCGGCTACGCCCTCTGTCCTCGTCCCCATCTCATCCATCATCACCCATCATCCATCATCCTAGACAGTGGTCAGTGCAGTGCAGATGCAGACGGATGGAGCCCGCCCGCCCGGGCTCTTTTTTTTTTTCTCGAGGGAGTGACTGCACCGCGCACTACGGCGTAGAGCGACGCCGTCCAAAAAAGTCAGTTTACCTAGTCGCCAAAGTGCATGGTGTGCTGTAGCGTCCCCCCGTAGGTCCCTCTCGTAG